>KZ346353.1:8908-33790 GCA_002352805.1 Teladorsagia circumcincta | reverse complement strand
TATGTATGTATGTATGTATGTATGTATGTATGTATGTATGTATGTCCGTCTGTCCGTCTGTCTAGCCGAAATGAAGTGATAAGGAAGATCATTGAATAAACAAACCGCTAACAAAATCAGGTAGCTCGCAGGACTTCGGCTTTGATTGTTTTGCAATGGAACGATTGCAATAATACCTCAACAACTGAATAAACACCTACTGAGCACACATTCCGTGTTATGCTGCGGTGGCAGCTGGAGGGCATTGGATTGGAGGAAGGAGGAAGGCTAAAGGGGTGAGAGGGTTCATTCCTCACATCATATTCGAGAGACAACGCCTCACTGCCAATGAGTCGCGCTCTGTGTATTTCGTGCGTGCCCTCGCGCTCCAACGCCCCTTACCGGTTGCTATCAGTTGTTAAGCCGAAGCCTACCGTGATTTGCGCGAGGTAGCGTATGGCGCCTTACTGGTAAGCAATGCAGGGCGCTACTTGAGAGTAAGTTTTGGGTAGGGAAAAGAATTTTGGGAAAGGTTGTGAACAAGTTTTGTCCTCTCTGGCGTTCCTTTCTTTTGCAGAGCCTAGTCTTAGTGTCACCTACCAGCGGTTTTGAATGTCCTGGAGCATGAGAGCCTAGTGCCTTTCTTAACTGAGCATAGTTGAACGCTGCACCAGAATGTTGAGGTGAACTCTGGACACTCAAGAAAGAAGAACAGTTCAAGCGGACTTACCGAGTACACCACTTCCACACCTTCCTCCCTACCACCCACTGTGACGAAACTGTAAGAAATGAGGAGTACACACCACTTCCACTCGCCACCGTCTTATTATCATCCTCCTATATATAACTCGCCAAGTACACTTCATATCCTGTAGGCAGAGAACCATCCAAGGCGCATAGTTTCGTTACCGGTCGATCACCGTTGGGCATCCCCATTTTGTCTTGTTATGTATACCTCCTGGTTCTGTTAGCCTTTATCCCAAAGAGGTTAATTGCACATGGTCGTCATCTGTCAAATTCAGATGGCTTTTGTTTAGCCTATTAGTATTGTACTAGTATTTATTTCGTTAGTTTATTTTTCATTATTATTTTGTTGATATAGACGCAATCACGTTCATAGAAAGGCTCCTGTCTACGAGTTGGGACTGTATGTCTGTAGGTGTTTGGGTCGGTCAGTGTTTCTTTTTGTCCAAGTTCACCAATGGTCTAAACATTCGTCATTGGCGTCCCGATTGTGTAGGACGAGGTTGTGAGGCGACAGCTGAAGCCGGGTAAAAATGGTCGATAATGAATTGTGGATGGGAAGGTCGAAGAAGGGAGAAATTGCAAGGTCGAAGAAGGGAGAAATTGCCCAGTGAGGAGACCGGCGGACCTCTTGAGGGTCCGGGAAAACACGCAATTGGCAGCGGAAGACTTGACCTCGGAGAGCTAGCATGGCGCAATCTTGGTGGGTCCGACTGTCTCCGCCCACCGTCTATCTGGTCACCCGCCACAGGTCTATACGCGGCAAGTGATTAGATAGCAGAGAGAGCGTTATATTGAAGAGGGCAGCGATTGGTCTTGCATCAATGCCGAGATCAAGAAGAAAGGAAAGGGTTCAATTTTGGGTTCTAAGCCGTTTCTCTTGGTTTTTCCTTCGTTCTGGTGCTTGCTTTTTCATCGTGAATTCTGCCTTTATTTTACTGGTTCTTCTCAAGTGCTTGCTCATCTAAACATGCACCACTATCTAATTTACATCCTACTGCGTATAATTCGCTAAGTACAGCATATCTCAGAGTTAAGGTGGGCGTGTCCACGGAAGTATCGTGGTGGCTGCCACTTGAAAGCTGCCCGGATAAGCTGTTTCCAAAACACATCGGTGAATATCAGCAAAGCATGCTGGCAACAGCTTACCCACGCAATTTCTATCAAGTACGGCGGCGGCCACGTCATTTTCGGTGACACTCCCAGCCCAACGCTCGGACGTGGACTGTACGTCTGTGTATGTGTAGGTCGGTGTGTGCGTGTGTTTGTCACAAAATTCATGCACGCGGACTAGCAGTTGTTACACAGTGCGCGTCAATTGTATATGCCACCCCTGAATTTTTTCACTTCACTAACTTGAATTGACTTTCATGAATTTTCATGAACCATCGTTTCCGGCGTGTCCGAAAACTATTAATGATGTTGTTTGATTTTGCTTAGCGCGGGAATTTAAATTGCTATATTCTTCTGAAGAAAATTGGCCGCGTCAAATGCTTATGCCATCCCAAAAAGTTCTCGGGATTTCTCTTTCCTCTACCCTACTCAGCTACCGTACACATATGGTAGAAATGAGGAGATCCTTCACTCATGCAATGCACTTGAATGGTAGACCATTACTGACTAACTAGTTCAGAATATCACTCTTTATGTTGGAAAGCAGCTGCATGAAATACTTTATCGAAGCTAAAACCGTATTCTACGTTCTGCGATCGCACGTGCTGCATTTGGTAGAACTCATTGGGGAGCATATTCACACAAAATTGGAGAGTTCGACTGCTCAAACAGCTTCCAAATTCACATTTTTGAAAAAAGTCACCTTCATTCGGGGTCTCGACTCTTGCAAAGCTTGAAACCTCTGCGCTCCTAAGTCCCTGTTCAGAGATTCCTACTTATCGCCTGCCTGGTACCCATCGCTCAACCCATCGGATTTTTTTCAGGTAGGATCGGTGTACTGAGTGGGCGAAAAATGACGGCATGGTGCAGTAGTAAAATGTACGGGGCATTGAGGTGATGACATAGACCGTCGGTCTGGGCAGGACTGAGCAGTCTCCTAAATGTCGTGTAGATGGGACATACATATTCGGCGAGTGAGAAAAGGTTGCAACAGTGATAACGGCCGAGCGACTGGCTTGAATACGGAGGAGTCCCTTAAAAGGAACCTTCCCCGGAAAAATCATACTATCTCACCCACGAATCGCTGGTTTGAGACCCATTAAACACGATAAGAACGAAAAAACAAGAAAGAAGTGTCTGTTCTGTAAAAAAAAGATCCAAAAAACTATGACAGCTATTACCCATTCAAATTCCCGCCGAGCATCATTCACAAGCCCTCGCGACGGGTAGCATGCCTCTTGGACAGTCGGAACGCAAATGAATTTCGAACGGTTCCGTAGACGTGAAATAAAGCGTACTGTCCGTGAGTGCGCTAGTAGCTCCTTATTTCGCACTCGTACGTGCGCGGGATGTTCAATTCGGTTTTATCGAGCAATATCCAGCTTTTTCATAAATCTGAACTCACACACAAAAACCGTTATTGTGGAATGATAACAGTGGAAAATACGAATCACTTAAAAAGTGGGTGCTGCGTTAGTTGCAATCCTGTCAGTCTGAGTTCACTCTCAGTTGTACTCCCTCTAATTCTAACCTTTTGAGGGTCATGGAATGCATATCACTTCAAACCTGCGCTAGCAAATATGTATGGCTCTAAATCGTTCCCGATGTTCCAAAGCTAATGGTTTCTACAAAGTATCGCTCGCTACTTGCGATGAACAATGAGTGCCCTGATGGTTGAAATATGCAAGTGAAAAATAATCATGCGAGTGAAAGACTGTGCTAAACTAGTGGTCCAGCCGCTACATATTATAGTAATGTGCTCGGGATTCGCTCTCTTTTCTAGGTGCGTGAGCGTTCGTGTCCATATCGTTTAGAATGTGCTTTTCATTCCATTCAATGCCGCTCTCGCGATGTAAGGGTATACTAGTCAAGGTTCACTACATCGTTTTCATCCCGTTTGATGTGTGCACTCATCTTGTTTTGCTATTTTTTGTCATAGGTTGATACTTCGTTACGTCTTCAGTGACAGAAGATATCCCTGGGAGGTCGGGTCTCTCCGACTAGTATCCAGCTTTTTCACAAAATTTGTCGCCACTCTGTCTGTAGTGAATCGTATCCATGATAGCGTTGATGATTCCCCCCCCCCTACTCCACCACTTCCTTGTCATATATGTTTTTTCTTATCATTTGTAGTGTCTACAGTCCAATATATAATTTGAAAAGCAACGGTTGAGCAGATGAATACCCCGCGCACGTTTGTGCGTGAAATGGGACGCCATTAGTGCACTCACAGATAGTGCGTTTTATCCGCGTTCGGACATTCGTCACCTGGGCGAGGCTGCGTGTGAGTTTGGGAGCGCATCGGCGTCTACGAACTCGTAGAAGTTTGCCGTCATAGGGGGAAGTTAGTGTATCGGCGCATTAATATTTTACCTGTGCCAACTTGCAATCATGCTGCCACCTCTCCTCTGCTTTCTCTTTCTCCTCTGAACCGTATTCTGTCGAAGCTCTCTTCCTCTGGATTTGGCACCCAAGGTTGGCCAGATCAGCTGTTTCTACCCTCAAAATTAGTATGTTGCCATCTCGCCAGGCTCCTTCAAAGAGGGTAAGTTGTTGTATCAAATATTAGTTTGTTCTGCATGCACACTGAATTGTTTTCCCGCAATTGTGCATGTTTCTAAGGTGTTTCAGCTAATCGCGTTATTTCGTTTTATTTTTCTTTTATTAGTTTCTGAATTTGAATTGCTCTTCATTTCGGTGTCTTTGATGTGTTCCTTTTCTTGTATGGAACTCACACTGGCACTGTTCTGATGCTTGCATTCCCTTTGTAAAGAAATTTTGTAAAGATTCCGTCAAATTCTCGCCGTAAATGTCCCTGCTACGTGGGTTTTCCTTGTAACTTACTTCCTTATTAGTTCTTCGTGTGCTTACCGCGCTCTTCATTTCTGCGTCTTTGATGTGTACCAATTTTCCTCTGGAACTCCGTTTTGAAGCAGTAGTAGCTTGAATCTGCTCATTCTAAGGTCATTCTGCAGTCGCCGCAATTCTTGGGAAAAAAAGGGAAAAATTCCTCTTTTTTCAAGAATTCCTCATTGTTTCACTCGTTGATCCGTTGGAAATTTCAAAATTTGTCGCTGTTTCCATATATGGTTATTTCATGAACGCTGCAATCGCTTTGCTCCTGGTTGTTTTTATATTTTCAAACTGAATTGTTTCAAAAGTTTGAGATAAGAAAACGTATTGAGCATTCCCTTTTGTTTCTTTTTCAAGTTTATGTGAGTGTTCCAGGGCTTCACAAAGAAGTCGTAGCCGTTCCTTCCCACACTGGCTCTCGCAATCCTCCAGTGACGCTGTCTAAGGTAATATTGTCAACTTTTTGTGACAGGGTCTCTACTGTGTTTTACTCTCCCAATTTGTAGGTGTATGTTCTTGGAGGTTTCACCTTTTATTTGCGTATTCAATTTGATTATCCAATTATTTGAGGGAATGAAGTTATCTCTGTCACCTTGTTGTTAATTTTGATTTGCTGACACCAATTTTGCTTGTTTGCTTTCTTTTTTCTAAGGCACACTTTGTGTTTCTTATTTTGAATATATATTCGATTACATCATGATTCTTCTCGAGATTTTCTTTTTACCGTTTTTTTTACTTGTCAGCAGAAGCTGACAATTGTTTCTGTCCAAAACCTTCTCTTATGTTTTATGTTGTTTGCAAAAAACAAATCATTAACACTTTACCTTTGTTGGATATAATCAGTTAGCAGTGAAAAAACACATTTTCACATAGAAAAAGGAAATTTGTTGACAGAAATATTTATCACCAGAGGCTGATAGGTAACGAAACGGTGCAAAAAGAGTATCACGTATCAAAAAGCCAGCTCAACTTGCGGCTACACGATCCCGGAATCGATACGCTGTGTACGATTAAGAGCTTCTGGAACAGCACCCATCGTGGATTGTATCTGCATAGTATGCTCTACTTTCAAGGTTCGGAGGACAAGTAAGGACAGGCCCATCCGAGGAAGCAATCTTTCAAAGGGAATGTACAGACTGCGGTGGCGGCGATAACGACGGGACCAGGTATGCGGCGCGTTACCAGGCTTATTTCTACATGCGAGCAACCCAAGATCTAGAAATTTATAGAGACTGATAGGCTAAGGAAGCAGGCATTGCTCTTTGCTCCCAGACGTTCTTCTACAAAATTTTTTCCTTGCCTGCTCCAGCCATTGAGTGAGTGTATATATCACAACAGCAGTCGGTCTTGTCGATTATCAGAGGAGTACAGGGTACATCCACATACTTTTCGTCACACAAAAGAAGCGTAACATCCACTGAATTATCTTTTACAGAGTCTCAATTACAGCTTGCTTATCGCTGCGAAAATAGGAAAAATTTTGGTTGCAGATCTCCAGACGAACATGATTATGCACTGTGAAGTGCTTGATAGTCAGAGTGCGATCAGTCATTCAACTTTCAGTGCTTCTCACATTCTCTTTAGCTACCTTTTGTATAGACCATCACAGCCCGAGAGTGGTGATATAAGGTTTGAGGCGGGCCTTGCACTGGTTACTCATGCAAGGTTTTCATGTGACGTCTCTCACGACGGACAGGTGCCGAAGCATTCGAGGCGTACTGCAAGAAGAAGAGAAGGTACATGGAACCTCAGTCGAGCACTTCTTTGATGGATGGCAACTCAACAAATGGTTAGGAAACGAATTGCGAAAGGTGCGTGAGCGACATCTTCAATTTGCCGTGATTATGCAATTTTCTACCTTGAGAATCTCGTTGTTCCGGATGCGGTGTCATGAGCGGATGGATAAAGAATCGAAACCCACCTTTGGGGATGTGTAGAGCGCGGCATCTCAGGAGAGGACGTGAGACACCGGTTCAATCGCTGTTCAATGCATATTAGAGATGTGCATAATTGGGTGGAGATTATTTAAGCTCAAACGATTACTTTTCCATCGATTTTTACAGTCATCTCCAGATTCTAGAACGTCCTCACCGGTAGCTATACGTCTTGTTCCCATGGCCCCTCAGACCTCCACTGCCAGAAATGCTTTAGTTAGGAAGCAACGATTGAAAAATTCGCTCATGACCGTCTTTGCTGTAACAAGGACACCTTTAGTGAGTCTGTACTTTTCACGCTAAGATCGTATCTGTAGTAAGGAATGTTTCAGCCCTCGGGAGACGCACAAGCTATATGTCATGCTTGCAACCATGCACTTTAATACCTTACGCCCTGCTGAGCGATCTAAGGAAAGAACGACTAAGAAGGTTATCCGGTTCAAGAGGAAGTTCATGGCTCGCCAATCAACTGTAGCAATCAAAACTCCTGTCACGCACGAATGGCGAGGAGAAATTTTCCAGCGCGCTCTGGATTCAAGGAATGAAATACTGCAGAGCAATAATTACTCATACCTGAAGTCTGCTGATATTCCACTTCATTTCCAACAACTTCAAGAAGTGGAAGATTGTACTGCAGATTTAGAAACACAGGTACTAACAAGGGAGGTCGTTCAGGGTGTGGGAAGCTTTCTCAAAACGGTTTTCTCCACGTTACAGAACCTTATGCGTAGGCTAAAAAACCGTGGTCTGTTTTTGCTAAACGCCCCCGCGAACCCGAAGAATGATGGGAACATGGTCTAAGGTTCAAACGCTCGTGATGACAATTTTTTTTGCTATTGGGTTGGAGCTTCCAACTTCGCTCTAAATAGCGTCAACGCCAACAATAGACATCATATTTATCATGAAGACCCTCAGTAACTCTTACTTTCAGATTTTTACCGGAATCTGTCCGAAAAAAGTTGTCACGCCAAATGACGCCGAAGTGGCGTAAACTGAAGCTAACGGAAAAAATGGATGCCCTATTCGTGATCATGGCACCGATATTCATTATATTAGAAAATTTACGGAAAACTGAGATTTCGACCCAGATCCGAAAAATCGGCTATTGATAAGTCAGTAGCTCATAGGTGAACTGAAAGCGAGTTTCTTGTTATTCTCCCCAAACAATGAGATGTTCCGCTTCTGAATGGACAATAGCAGACTCTCAAGCGACTGATGTACAACAGGACACGCATGAAGTAGTAGTTGGCAAATTCTTCTCCTCATAAAGGCGTGATAAATTGGTCCAGGCTCTTCCACTTAAAATGCTTCATCTTAATAGACAACGCGATTTCAAGGGCTGCGAGAAGTTATTTTCATTCATGAGTAGGGTTTCTAAGTCACCTCCCACGTAGAACACCCCGACTAATGTAAAGTAGCTGGTCACAAAAATAATGACGAAAATAGTTGATGCTAGAATTGAACCCTTTTAAGCACGTGACAGAGTTCTACACAGTGGAAGCTATAACACTTGATAGTTCCTTAAACTAAAAACAGGCATAGTTACAAACAGCAAAAACTTCGAGCCCAGCAAGATCCGAACTGAGGCCTCACCAACTCAAGCAGCGAGCACTCCCCTCTCGGCGAAGCCGCTTCTGAGCTTTTTCTGCCGGTCCCTCTTGTCGTGGACTTCCATTGGAGCAACCTTTCTAACTCTGTTCAGAGGACAGTTCCGCAAATTTGGAAAACGGATTTAAGGTCAGCGTCCCGAAACACGTTGTGAGCATAGATTTCATTACAAATGGCCACTTCGATCTGGTATCCTTCCCTTGACAGTAGTAAAAAATGACTGAAAGTGTTAGTGAAGTGGTTTATTCATAGGCTGAATTCCAGATCAATACCTACTTAACAAGCTAATATTTTTAATATTGACTTTTTAAATGTTACGGTAAATGCATCGGTTGAGCAGATTGTAATAATGCGTACAAAAACATTGTATAACATTGAGATCGCACTTTGACAGCGCAAGTTCCTCTTTTCAAATTTAGCGACGCCTTCTCAGAATATCCATTACCGACCGTCCGCGTCGCCTCTAGAACGTATTATATTTGAGAATAGCTTTCGATTTCGTATCAAGCATTCCTGAGAAGAAATACACCCCATTTGAGTTACGACACTACAAACCTTCCTGAGTTGTGTCGTCCTTCCTCGTCGCGAGTCCATCCTGCTCTGTAAGCAAACATGCTTAATTATGTAAGTGCGAAAAAGCAGGTCTGCATCAGAAGTCCTATGTGTAATACGCTAGTGAAAAAAGCAGTGACTCGGCAATGAAGCCGAGATGTAGCGTCTTTGGATGAAAGGTGCGCAAGTCGCAACGCAGTAGGCTCTGAAGTCGAAAAGAAAACTTTTTGAGCCTATCGCCTGATGAAGGTTGGGGTCTATGTTTAGCTGTATTGAAAGATCATCCAATAATCAGATACCTATATAACGTTTGGATAAGAAATAATGCTCTATCCATCGTATTACGCGGACTTTGCTTTGGTTTCTATCATCTCTTTACTCATTATTTATTCAATTCATCTTCTTGTCACTCTCTTATGTCATGCAAGGATGAAACCGCTAATGAAGAAAGTTACTTCAAATCTGTAATGAGAAATAATGCTAGCTAGCTAAGGTAAGTCGGAATAGATAGAATAACTGCTGGCGGACTTCTCAATTATTCAGTTTTGCTGTGTGATCACTTCCTTCGAGAAGAGTGCTAAGCATAGGTACATCTGAGAGTAGTGTCTGGTTCGATGCGGCGGTTTGTGGAGATTGTCGCGACGGTGCTCAGAGGGCATTAGCTCTTGGAACAAGACCTAACTAATCTATTCGTCGAAGCAGAACCCTCCCATGTGTACCATTTCCACGTGCATACAAAGAGACTGACCCCACGACAGAAGTGGATGTCGAGTTGAGAATATTGTTAGCAGGCATTCTATTCGTTCTGCCTTGGCTGCTAATTTTTTTTCAAGTTGGATGTAGTTTAAACAACTCTACGCTAGGCAAAGAATTCGATCCAAACAGTATAGAGCATTATGCCGATTATTTCATATATTGATCGAAAAAAGAGCACGGAACCGTATAAACCTATGCTTCCCCGCGGACTGGTAGCTTCACACTCGTCCTCCATCATATGCACTGAGGCGACGAAAAAAACACGCTAATTCTGGTATCAAAGCCAAAATTCGAAACTATCACTCGTTCAAGTCCACCTTATCACTGCTACAAATATTGGCGGGGGGGGGGGTGGTTTCAATTTGCTTCTCAAGGTGCCATCAACAATTGCAGGACAACTTTTAGCTTTTGCATCAACCCACTATTCTATTGCCCTCCTAATCTATCGACCAAAGCGTTGTTTCCACTTTCCGGACAGTATGCATGGAGTCAACTCCTTCCTGCGTGGCCGCCCCATCACGTACTGATCCGTCCCTTGGTTCTGCCCAGATGTCTGTGATTTGGCCACAATATGAGTTTCCAGCGTTTTTGTATTCGGGTCTGTTAGAAGCAGAATTTCCTTGTTTTTTTTTGGAGTGGGAAGTGGTGTTTTGATGCACAGAGTGCGCACGCTGAAGCTAATGATCACACATGACGCATTCACAGTCGCAGCTAAAGGGGGAATCACTTAGCTAGCAGTAGGATAGCAAGATGCAACGCTTCTTAGAATTGAGCAAAACGAGCACTTTCCATACAACTTTTTAGGTCCGTTACCACATCGTATAAGCCATTTCATCCTCCTCTCCAAAACTTGTTTCATGTCTGATTTGAATGGTGAACCATTTTTTCTCTGGACATAGGGTGGGCTATTTCAGAAGCTACAAATTAAACACTTCAAAGATCCTTCCAGAATCATTATACGGGAAGATCTGGCTGCCGATAGAAAAGGTTTATTGCAAGAGTTACTGGAACGTCATGGAAGATTACCCTGACTTTCCTGGTCGATCCATCTAGTCTTCTTGGGGATCCAAGAGTGCTCCCTGCTGCTTGGGCTTGACGAGCTGGTACTGGCGGTGCTCGGTTTTGGTCATCTCCGGGAACGCTGAAAATTTTAGAATGATCATAGCTGCTCTCCACAACAATTCAATAACGAAATCTAAGAATCTATTCGTATTAAACAGCTAAGAAATAAATGATAGTTGAAAAAAATAAAAAAGGCATAATCAAAGTTGTGCATCAATCATAGCAGCATTTGATCGTATTACGCTTAACCGTACCGTTTTGACAAACAATACCCCACAGTCCTCACTCGACATTACTGCCAGTGATAAACGACCTCACCAAAAATCACCCCGAGCTCTTCAAAAAGTATCCTCAGCGGTTGGTCAGCGGTTCTTGGCTTTGTGCGACCCTCAAATTTGAGCAGTCACGCCGAACCATTTGCACATAGTCACTACTCTTAATACTGTCGGTTGCACGAAGCTTCTATTGTAAACAGCGATTTGGCAGTGTCCTTGCTCTTATCAAAGCTCCTCGCATCTAGAGTGTAAGGGTAATTCCTCGTCTCTAGGGGGGCGTACTCTAGAATTGTGGTCGGTTCAAAATCTAGGTGTCCACTCCACGTTTGCTGATTTATCGAAGCGGAGCCCCCTCATGGTTGAGCTTCAGCGCTGCGATCACCCTCACGTCTTGAAATGGGAATATATCTCTTTGACGACAATACCAATTTTCGCCGCGTTAGGCAACAACCTTTTAATTTTCAAACAAAATCTGTCATACTGCTGCACTTAAGCCGAAGCTGACTTTCGAAACCTTTGATAGTCAAGAGAATAGAGTCAGTAGTTCAAAACTCTGGTTGCAGCCTTTTGTTTGTTTGTCACTGCTTCAACTCTACGGTCAATTTCGAGCGACCCAAGTGCCCATGTGGGGATCTATCTTCCTCGTTACCCCGGTTATCATGAAGACTAAGGAGAGGAACTTTCAAGTTGAACTACTACTACCTTTCCTTTTCACTGGATGTGAAGAAGTTGTTGAATTGGAGAGGATGCGGGTGAGGATTCACAGTGTGGGGCCGCGGGCGCTACATACAGGAGATATGGTGTGGAATCGAAATTTGACCTACCCATGTTCGGTTGCTGCTTGTGAATGAGAAGCTCACGCCCGGAACGTCGGAAAACCCCTTTCTTCGAAGAGCGAGCATGTGGGCAGCGAAAAAGTTCACGGGAAGTATGGTTGTTATCTCAAATGAGGTTTCGGGATCACGTGAACTGCAGGGATCTGATGGTAAGAACTAATGTTGCTAAACCACTCACGTATGTCTGACGAACTTCTTGAGAATCCATGCCACATCTTTCATGAGTGGTCTCCCTTCTGGGACTGGGTTCCAGCAAGCAGCAACAATTATTCTTATTTCCACTGGCATGTCACTGGACAACGGCGGTCGAAACTTTGGGTCGGTTAGCTGTGAATTGAGTTGTTGGAAGACTCCAAGATAAATGAGTGGACGAGTTAGAATCACTAACCCTATGTCGAACGGTCTTATTAGAGTACTCATCAAAAGGTTCTTTCGCGTCGTTGAAAATTTCCCAAACCAGAATTCCGTACGAATAGACATCACATTCTTTGGTGTAAATCAACGTAGTCACCACTTCTGGTGCTTGCCTTAAAAAACTAGTTTCAAATCATTTTCTTTGAATTTCGTGTCTTATTCAAACAGAACACTGACAAAGGTAGATTTACACGGTGTCCCAAAATTATGGGCGCAGCAGTTCAAACACTTATTCAGCAAAAGTAGTCGATTATTTCCACATCATTCAGTGGTGATTAATCCAGAAAGTTTTTGTGGTCTATTAGGTGGGCCTTCAACAAACGGGCTAAATCGTGACTTAAATATTTTCAATGCCTTTTTGTTCCTTTCAATCAGCATAATGCATACCATCAATATCTGCAACCTATTGCCAACGCACTAGAAGGTGTTAGAAGTCCTTCTGTAGAACTCCGTTGAACGCTGATCGAAGAAAAATTGGATGTCGATTCTGACATCGTGATGTTGAGACTTATATTCAATCTCTATTATGCGGTCTTGATGAAGAAGCATGTGGGCATCCGTTAGCACAAGATCAGGGCTATAAGATCAGGGCTCTGTGAAAGAAATTTCCTCTGAAATCTGAATCTGAAAGGAAGTCCTGAAATTTTCCTGGATTCTTTGAGCAGCACGCTGTTCAGCAGTGCCTCGAAAGAGTAGACCTCGCCTTACATCTCTTCCTTATTGGAAGCGCTGCAATCTAGCTGTGGATGGTTGGCTTCCGCATTGAGTGCAACACCTGCAGGTGTTTCCAACTCCTCTCTTATTCTTCGCTGGACCCTCTCCACATCATCGGCAAATGTGATGGATGTTCAATCGAAGAAAGTATAAGTCGACTTGAACAAAACGATGTCATAGTGTCGTGTTTGGAGCTGATTAGGGCTAAACGCAGGTGTGATCCAAGCTCTATAATCCAAAGCTTTGCAAGTCCTTGAAGACTTCACATACTGCCACCTTGTCGCATCAGACTAGCTCTGGCAAATGATCGATAGTCTATCCAGATCGTTTTTTACCAGCGTCAGGTAGAGCATCGTGATTGCCAGTCACGGGGTGGTTGAAGTGTGGATCATCTTCAAATAAAACAATCAGTACAGGAGAGAGTGAAGCGCCAGTACACCATGAGTTGAAAGAGCGTGCCCCCACTTTTGACTAAACCTTGCTAGAACAAGACTTGCGGAAGATTCCAAGCGGTACCCGTATAAATCAGGGCCACAAAGAGCTTTTCGTGAAATTGATGTAATCGTTGAAACAAGTAGCGGGCCAGCGAACTGGTCGGTTGGTTGAATTGCAGAAGTGGATGCTACCTCTGCAAAAATAATGGGGAAGCTTTCAGCTCAAAAAATTTCTAGCATTGAATGTAATTCGTTGCAAGACTCATGGACTAACCCGACTTTCATAGGTGGGTTGGTTGAGTGGTTCATAGGTTCCATAGAACCCCTACTGTCTTCAAGATTGCGGAAAACCTTTCAAGGCTGCGATCGGTCGCATGCATGAGGCAGGCTCCCGAGCAGAAGACAACAGCAAATGTTTTGCAGTTCCCATAATGACTATACGGAAGGTTATCAAACGATACTAGAAAACAGTGTCGAACATATAAGAGTGGGAGAAGAATAAGGTAGCCATTCTGCCGAAAGGGTGACTGATACATTTCGTTCAATTGACGCACCCACGACGCTCCGTCGGAGGAATCCCAAAGAAGCTGGACAAATTGAAGTCATCATTGGGGCAGATGGTCACTCAAACTACACTGCCAATCCTGTCATATCAGGACTGCCACCTCATCTCCGATACCAACAAGCAGCAGCGGTTCAAAAAATGCAGAATGTTGCTCACCCGTTTCAGTGCTCACACGCACCTTTCTACCTTTGTTATGAAAGGAATTTCTTCACAGTTGAGCGGATCCGAAACAGCCAGAGCGATTGCATTCCGGCCAAAAGTGTCGGGAGTGCTACCACCTGAGGAAAGATTGTTCGCGATCACCAAAGTCGGAGGTAGCATTGGTTTGAAGGAAGACCACGTCCAGTGGTGAGAGGCCGAGGTTTTTGTCGATTTCGGTTGCAACATCAACAAGCACGGACAATCAAAGTGAACGTAGTCAAGGCTCGGCCTGTTCCACCGTGTGAATAGCTCGAGGTGCTCCCAGAAGGAGAGCGCTCTAGCCTGCAGAGCTAAGCCGGTTTTGGCTGTCCGGCTTTGGTAGCACCAACGAATGGCCATCATATTCACCAGCCCACGCCCACCGCACCTCTCAGAGTGGTCACTAAGTGAAATTGAGCTCTGGCGAACTCACACTTTTGAGTCTCTAAAAGCAATACTGAAGGAAGCTCTGAACAAAACGAGCGGAGTTTTCTTGCGTGCAACGTGCGCAAAGCCCAAGGAACGACTTCGAGCCTGCATCCGTCGCAGTGGAGAACATTTCGAAATCTGTGACGGTAGTAAAGTGCCATAGACTGGGAGTCAAAGGCAGTGAACATCGGCCGTTGACGGCGATTATGAAAGACGAGACAGCGAGATGACCCTAGTCTCGACGGTGAACATCACTACATTCCTAGCAAAACTCGCATCACCTCTGGACTTAAACCATGTAATGCAGCATTTAATGAATACCACCTTTGCCACTGCACCACAAAGCGTTCCTGGTTTGCCTTGAAAGATTTGTAGAAAGCTTGGTGATAACCTATGAGGGTTGCAAAACCTAGAGCACCACGGAGAATTGATCCCGTGACCGACCCAATGTTGGCAGGAACGCACCCACTGCACCAATTGACGCATTAGAGGCAAGGGATTATGCCGTAAATGCTCGTACAGAGGTGCAACGCACCCGTGATCAAGGAAGGAGCTATGGCATGATCAATACGAGAAGCACTGTTAGGGACAGCAGATCACCCTATTGGAAGAAATTCATCAATATTATCGATAGCTCCAGTGTACTCTCAACGGCATTGGCAGGGACGCAGAAAGACGGAGTGGCAAATTGCCAAAACGGCGTGCCGGCAGAGAAAGAAGAAAGCGTACGGAGATTGAAGAGGCCATAGACGGTGACTAAAATGTACTCGGGGGTACATTTTAGTCGCCGTCTACGGTCTCTTCAATCCCCTTTCACTTTCTCCTTTCTCTGCCGGTTCGCCGTTTTGGCAGTGTGCCACCCTTATACGTTGGCCACTTGAGATACCTCACTTGAGACCTAGCCCTCTGCGGTAGGTCAGCGCAAGCTCCTCGCCTTTTCAAAAGCTTTTTGGGTGGGGCGAAGGCGAGGTCAACGTGACCAACTGGCCACCTATAGACTGGCCGGTTGGGAGACTTTACTACCTTCCCTGGTTATTAAATTATTGCAAATGATGCAATCAACTTATACACGGATCCAGTCAGGATTCTGCACTCAAAAGCTTGAAATATTGCCGTGTGTAAGCGCCCATTATTCTGGGAGTACCCTGTATTTCTCTATCACCTAATTGACCTGGAATAGAATAGACTCAATGAAAAGAAGTAATGTTCAAAGGCAGTGAACTCGATGGCTGGCGGGTGAATAGATTTAGTGAGTCAATAGATTTCGTTGGCGGAACGGACCATTTTGGGAGCTAGGGGAGCATAGGCCGTGGTTGGGACTAGCCCTCAATGCCCTTCTACCAATGACGCCCAGTGACGTCCTCAGAAGCGCTTCACCGCCCAGTCATCGTGTTCACTGCTTTCAAGGGACTTTCAGCGAATCTCATACCATCTCACCGGTATCCTTTCAGAACCTCGTATTTTATACCTGTCTGCTTGCTTAGATAAACCAAAATCTGATATTTTAACAATATTCCTCTGATTATCAATCAAACAGTTTCTGCATGCTAAGTCTCTGGAATTTGATTTGTATTGAATTCTTGGTCAAAGGTAAATTTTACATTCTAAACAGCCTTCGAGATTTCCCAGCTGAGAACTGTCACTTAGAGTGGAAGGCTCGACTATGCTGTAGGAATCTAGTAGCCTCGAAACATCTCATCATTGCACCTTGCTTTCGCCATACCCATTATTGTTGACAGGGAAAAGACCCACTTCGAACAATAATGTTCCTCGCATGGAGGTAAAACAATTGAGCACCTTATTTGGCACAGCATGGATCTCCGCAGCACGACTCAAATTGAGGAGCTGGTTATAACCCCTCACACACTGTCCGGATTCATATCTAGAGGATCCACTGACAATGCAACGTGTTGCCATGTGATATCTTCATCGCTGGAAAAGTTTCGAGAGCGGCGCTCAGCGTTGTTTGCCCTGTGGGAAGAGTGTCACCTTTTATCCTGATCAGTGCTCTGAAGGGCGCTCAGAGAACAGAAGCTGTTGGAATACCTGATTCCTGTGGTGAACGAAATGTATGATGGGCATAGGCAGCTATGCGGAGCTCTGACGGCGCAAGAAAGGATTTGCGCACTATAGTGGAGGGGCAGGGGTGGGGGACGCTACTGCAACGATCAGTTTCGAGCTCGTTTCTATTTCTCCTAACCTTACGTATCATGTTGAAGGTACTAACGGAAGGACAAGTGAGGCCCATCCTCTACGCTGACTACATCGCTGGTTAGTTGAAAGCAGAGAAGAACTAGAGGTTAGGTGCAGAAATGGCAGGAATTGCTGGAGGAGAGTCGTCCGCTCTTAAAAGAGCACACAAACATTGTGGAGTGCCATGGGGAAGCGATCGAACGAATAAAAGGCTTTCTATATCTGGGGAGCGATCTGATGGTAGTGTGGAGCAGGCAATAAAGGCATGTATAGACGCAGCATGGATAAATAGGCGTAAGTCCATTGTATCCTCTGTAATCGGCGATGTTCCAGCGCAATCAAGGGCACCTAACTGCTCTTGATACCACAACACACACTATACAGAACTATGCCAATCCCACACAGATCCAAATCCACTATGCGACTGCGGTCAATTTGGAAGTTTTTTATAGCTGTCGGTGAACAACAAAGTTATCTCGAATCCATAGACTGGATACGTAATTAAGTGGAGAATACAGATTGCAGCAGCATTTTCCAAAATCGAGAGACGTAATTGAAAAGTACGACTTTTTGGAAGATGGTGCAGCAAAAGTTTGGGAACTCCGCAATATCATGATGTAATCTGCACAATAACTCAAGAATATATGAGGAATAAATTTTTTAAGCAACTGTATATTTTGGTGTTGTCGTAGTTTTCATTCAAGCAGAAACATCTAGAACGCCATTTTTTGACACTGAACTGAATGTCCACACATGGGAGAAGTAAATTAAATTTTTCGGTGAAACTCTTCACAGGAATGTATACGCCAAGATATGCGAGCTCTTCCTTTAGCTGCACAACTCAGTTATAGTTAAACCAGTATAGCTCAGCACGCAACCGCGCGCACCACATGATGGGCTTCAATGAAACTGGACAACCCCCACAATGTTATGTCACATGAACGAGAAACCATGCTTCGGACAAAATGCGCTAGATCAAGTTTTTTTCAATTTCATTGAAGATCATCGCGTAGTGCGCGTAGCATGCGGGATGAAGCTGATGCTTATCAGTACTGCGTCAACATTTAGCATTGCTATTGAACTTGAATGTTTTAGCGGCTTAATAATTTTTCCGCTATTAGCAACGGTGTAAGAACGAAACGTGGCAAATCACAGAGAATCCAAGCGCAACCCATGCCTAACTCTGACCGAAATTCACCACTGGTCCAATTTCGGGTAGTTTAGCGGTCCAACATCCTTCGCTCGGTGAAGATTCGGCGAGAAACATGTCACTTGCTAGGAACCTGGCTTAGTTCGACTGGGTACATAGTCAGTTGTCGTTACTTATTCAGTACACTCATTACCACTTCCTGTCCCTCACCACCAACACGCCGTCGCTTTTACTGTTCGCCAGCGGTGATTGCAACAAAGTTGGAGAGTCTGTGTTCGGACTTCACTTGTTGGCCCTTGTCATTTGTTATCAATTCATACCGCTCACCATTAGTGTCTCCATCCGATACCTTATCCAACATGTAGAAGCTAGGGTTTTACTGTCATCGCGAAAAATACAACGAAAATGATGGTATCAAATCCCAATCTTCTTTATCAACAATTATCGATTGTTATCACCTTTAATCACCTACTATCCGTGTTCACGTGGGACCCCCTTTACCATATGTAGGAGCCAAGGTTCTACTGTCACCGCGAAGGCCGCCACAAAATTGGCGTTATTCGCAGTATGGCGCCCCTTATCAGTTCTTATCAGCTGCAGCCACTTTCTTTCACCCAACTTTTGGATCCAGACCTAACCCCGCATAAAATACATGAGTACAAACATGTTGCTGTCGAAAGGCGTGACGAAACTGATGGCTTTGGCATTCCGACGCACGTTATCAGCTCTTATCACTTGCTATCACCCTTTTTCGCTTTTTGTCTGGGTCCCCGTTACACACCACGTAATCCTTGTGAGTACAAACTCTCCACTGTCAACGCGAACAGCGTAACGACAATGCTGACGTTGGCATTCCGACGTCCGTTATCAGCTCTAATCAGTGGTTATCAGTTTTGGTCACCCACCATCAATGTTGGCGTCCGACCCCCTATATTTCCTGAAACTTTGAGCGTTCTGCGCCCAATGGGAGCGAAGTTATGAATTTCCGGTCAGACACACACACACACACACACAACCGCTTAGCCGATTATACAGGGTGGCTGAAAAGTATGGGACGCGACTTTGACCGCCTGCTGGCAATTGGCCGTGGAGTATTTTCAGAATGTTTTGGAGCTATTCAAAAGCTTTGAAATTATGTTAGAAGCATTACAAGTTGTTTGGTCCAAAGTTTATCTGAACCCTCGCCATGAAGGTTTTTCTGCATCGACCCATTTCCGAGAGGATGCCCAATGACGGTCTCTGGAACTGCAACTTCAGAAAAGACTCGGTAGTCCCTCTTAAACTCTTTGAAATATGGTCGGTGCTCACAAGGTTCGAACACACGTCTCCCGGATTGTAAAGAGTGGTGGTTCAAGAACTGTGCACTCTCAAAGGACTGAAACAATCATTCAGAAGAGGATGACTCACAACGGTGAAGCCAACGTGAGTCACATCGCTTTCGATCTCAGGATCTGCCGTCACCGTTTCTAGAAAATCCTGAGAAGCAATCATTATTGAAAGGGGTTATCATCTCTTTCTATGCTGGTTTCTATTTGAGCAACCCGAAAGATTCAACTGAATAAATGCGAAAAGTTTCTGCGCGAGCTCGAGGTGCGCCGCATCGCTCTTAGATTGAGATAATGAGGAAATTCGCGAACTTAACTTCTTTGCGACAGCCAAAGTCGGACGCAGTTCTTGTCAAAAAGTGAGAGCAAGTCTCCGAGATAGCGTTTAGCTCACAACAGACTTTCTCTTGAAGGTGTAGTAGCTTGTGATGGAGTAACATCCGAAAGTGCAGCTCCATTGCAGTTCATTTTCCACAAATGTTGAAACTAACTCGAAGACCTTGCGAAAGACTTCAATGAGGTACGGTATGTTGTTCTGGAATTACGGGCAACAATCGTTTGCTTTTCAATGAACCTGAATTCCCCGATACGCGTCCAAATCCCCCGAAGTCATCCTGAGCGCTCAGTTCCCGGGCCACTGGAGCAGGGAAATGTGACCTTCTTCTTCTCACGCCCTTAACCCGATGAACTTTTCTATGTGAGGATGTTGTACAGGAAGAACTCATAAGGCTTCACCAGCTTGGTGGGTGCTCTGAAGTTAGCGCTTCATAACAGGTGGGATGACAACGCCGTTGGCTACCTGCGGCGCAGGGCTGATTTTGTCGTTGGACGCCAGAAGGCCTTTCTCAAAAAAGAGTGGTCAAATTCAAAGCATCTTCTGCGTAAGTAGTCAAATAGCTTAACTCTATCTTTGTGCGGAGTCGGTTTTCTGATCGAGTCTCTCTCTTGGCTATTACACACAAAAACATGGCGTCCTATACTTTTCAGCCACCCTGTATATAGTAGGAATCTTGACTTGGCCGCTTCATGACAGAATTTTTGCCTTTTGAGTTTAGGAAAGCGATAACGAGGAGGACAGCCTGCATTGGAGCATTGTCGTGATACGAAAACCATCTTCCCGATGTGTTCCGAAGAACTGAATTATTCTGCATGTCCTCACTCCGCCTAGAGATGGGGAATCGCCCATTGCCTAACACGACACTACTTCCGCTCTTTCTCTCTGTTCGATCTGCTGCCTAAAGTAAGATTTCCCGTTGACAGAACGCTCCACAATGCTCACAACTCCACTTCCCAAGGAGGCTGAAATTGGACCCGTCGCTGAGCACATTTTTATCTCTTGCGTTTGGTCTAGGCTGGCCACCAACAGCCCAATAGTATCGAATCTGGATGAGATTGGGCTTTCACTCAGGGCTCACGATTCCTTTTTGAGTTGAGCTACTATCGCCTGAGGGCTTGTTAGAACGCTTCACTGTCTCTACATCAGCAGCGAACTTGCTGGATGGTAAAGTGAAGTAGCTATGGAAAATCAAAAGGAACACAACGATGTCGGGTCATGTTTAGAGCTGATTCGCTCAGAGCATATGGGGCACATGTTTCATGGTCTCTGATTCAACGATTCTGCAGAGAAGTTTCTGTTCCGCTATCTCAATACATCGGAAGCGTGCTGGCAAATAACGGCTAGACTACCAAATCCATTTTCAATGGCGTCGGGCGGAGTAGGGAATTTGCAGTCGCGGGGTGTTGAAGTGTGGATATTCTCTAAACAGAAAAGCGAATTTCGGAAGAGAGTGAATCACGAGTGCACCTTGTATTGAAGGATCGCTATTTCGAACAGACAAGAGAGGGAATAAGGAGTGAGCTCGCCATTTACTGTCTCATTATTCCCTTTGTCGCTTGGCGTTTGAAAGACCTTAATCAGTAGTGTGGAAAGGTAGCTCAGAATTAGGTTTTGGAAAACGGAAGTAGATAGGCTGGCTAACTTTTCAGGCATGCTAATGAGGGTGCTACTTCGCAGATCACTTCACAGCGTTCTACGCATCGATTTTTTTTTGGGGATTTTTACAGCAATGAACGAAAAGCTTTGCCATCCATGTATACTTAATATAATATTGGAAATCCAATAAATAACTAATCAAACAATGAAAACAGGAACTCTTCAACTCTGACGCCATTTAAAAAAAATCATATTTTCCAATCACAAAGATTGGTTTTCCAGAATCATATTGCACATCGACTTATTCTAAACGATTCTTTACCCAATTTGTGAATTTGAGGCAATTACCCTATTTATCGTTCTACTTGATCAAAAAGTTTTCAAAGTTTTGACAAATACTACAGGGGGGGAGCAAAAAAAGACACTTTGGCCATGTCAAACTTCTGCGCTTTTTTCTTCACAGATATTGCCGTCGTTGGAAGGACTCCTTCAGCAAAATATTCCCTAAAGTCCCTCTATAAGTGGGCGCACGCCCTCATTCACTGCCCTCACGGTCTTCAGAATATGTCGACGTCGTTGAGCTCAAGGTGGCCTACGGTAACCGCGTCAGCCTGAAGCTCTTACATAATTTCTTGAATCGATTCAATGTGTGATAGATTCCTAGGTACATAAGCTCTAAACATGCATACCCCCTTGAACCCGCCTTTCGGAAACCTTCGTAATGGTACACGATCCGTCGAGGACCTCATCGAGCTCGACCACCATGTTTCCGAGGCAATTTTTTTCTGCCACCCACGTAGATGGCAACTATGAAGAGTTTCTTAGGCAATGAAGTGTGCTCTTCAATTCTAAGTTGGGTGCATTTGCTCTGAATCGAGCAAAGTGCGAGTAAATCGATTTGAGTACGGAGACAAAATGGCTTTTTTTATTGGCCCCACCTGTATATATGAGCAACATTGATTGGACACATTATTCACCATTACTGTTGAAGCTCTTGGGCCACATCACACAGAGGTGGGTCCGAATATAGTAAACCCTAATGTTTGCTTAGTTCAATGCTGCTGGTTCCATGCTGTCGCCAAGTCTTCATAGGAGTCAGCAGATTGGCCGTGCTATACGGTGGTTAGGAGCGGCCGGCATATTTCGGGCGCCGTGTCACTTGCGTTGCTTTGTGGCAACATAGTGTGTTGGTTGTGAAGCATTGCGTGTTGGAGACAATAATTATTAGATCTTACCGATGCATGCACCGCTTATTGTGGAGGTAGTATAAACCAAGCGATACGTCAAATGCGTATGAACATCGGTCTTCTACGATGACCTGTAACAGCGATGACTACCTAGAAATTCCAACTTTCGTTTGATCAATCATACTTTTTTCGCTGTAAATGAGTAAAAACTGTGCGGCATCTCATTTGTCGTCAGCAGTAAGTAGGGGAAGACTGCAATGTTCTTTTTTTCTGCTCCTTGTTTCTATGCTTGCAATTTTTTCGACCCTTTTCATGGCCAAGACTAATAAGCGAGTTTCGCCTACCGTTAGAGCTAAATTTGCATCGAACTCTTTGTCTAACATACTTGCTTATTTTCTATGCAGAAATTGATTTGCCCATGCCGTCAGGTTTGTAATGATTTTTCTAATCTAATCTAAATTCCAGACTCAATTCGATAATCACGCAAGTGCTAGCAGAGCAGTTGACGGCTTGGTAAGCCGGGGTGGGCCGGCTGGTGTTCTGCACAGCTGTGTAAAACCCAAAGAGGAAAGTGAATCCTGCTTGTTATGTCACTACCAAGATGGGCCGATTAGAAAAGGACCTAATATTTTGAGGACATGACATCACATTGAAGCTACTGCAATTCATGATAATCCTTCAAAAGACGCCTGATCAATGATGATCTCCTGCCTATGCGCCTGTTTCAGGGAACTCAAGGCATGTAGACGTCATACACAGAGACCATCCCCATGTTGTCGTGCCACTATTCAGCTTCGGATTGCAAGCCCTGTAATCCTGTTGAATATGTTTGCAAATGCAGTGACTGTATGGTTTGGATGGATTGCTTCAGAAGATAGCGTCTGAAGTTACCCGTGATCCGACTATCTGCCTTCCCTACACGATGCTGTAATGAAGAGCACCATCACAAAAGAGAAATTGTGTGATCATCCACGTTGATCGCACAAGCTCTCTTTTTTCATTCAATCAAATGTCTCAAACTGGCCACCCACACCACTGCGCGCCGTATTCACAGCCACAGATTACTGATAAGAAGTGGTAGTACCTCCTAGAAAGAGAAAGATTGTCCCCGAGCGCAGAGGCTTGTCACTGTCGTGACTCAAGTGTGCGAGTAACGGCGCCAACAGTAAGGCCTTGCTTTGTGTGCTGCCGTATTTCCCAATCGCGGCACACGTGACCAACGTGCTACCTTTGGTTTTTCCTCTCCGTCGCACCACGGCCAACCTCACAAGAGAAATTCCAGTCTTTTCAATGGCGCTTTTGGCTTTTTCCCCATCAACTCCTCATTGCATTTGTTATCTAATTATCCAACAAAATAATACACCAAGTGGATTACGACCCAAACCTTCGAGCTATCTTAGATTCTGTGATGTCAACCTTTCTGCTCACGACTTGGAGACATTTGGCAACATGCTCCTTGACCTGACCATGAGTCTTACGTGGTGATTCGGGCGTTTTCAATAGAAGTTAAAAGGAATACCCACTTGGTTATTTTTCAGGTAGTGGTCAAGTCCACCGCCTGGCACCATTTCCATCACTATCATAGCTCTGTCGTTATCTATGACCATACCATAAAATGCGACTATGTTCCTGAATAAATGGATCAATAAACCCACTACTCCCTCAGGTCCTCTTCCACCCACCTAAATGTTCACAATCAGAGACTTGTCGCTCGTGACTTCGGAGCGCTTCTGTGTCATCGAGATTTTTTCTAGACGCAAAGCACTCTATTCAACACTTTCGAAGGTTTGCTCTCAAACTACTCAAAGGACAAATTCACGATTGAAGGTGAAAGCCGAATTAGGGGTAATTCAACTGGTTGAGGGACCCGCGGACCTCCTGAGGGTGCGGACTAGAGCGCAACTGGCACCGAAGGAGTTGACCCTGTTGACCTATTAAGGCTCAATCTTGGCGCGGCTCGCCAGTCACGCCCACAGACTATTGAATCACTCGCCGCATCTATACGCAGCGAGTGATTGGATAGCAGAGAGAGCGTTATGTTGCCGAGGGCACAGCCATGGAAGTCACGTAATGCCGAGATCAAGGGGAAAGGAAGGGGTTCTATTTCTCGGGTTCAGGACCGTTTACCAGGGTTTTTCCTTCATTAGTGTAAAACTCATCATCGCCGAGTTTATTTTGAAATGGGTTGCTTTTTCTGCGTGAATTCGTCCTTTAAAGAGCTCTTGGTTTGGAATAGCTGAGCATCAGAACAACAAATGTTGTGGACGTTTTTGCATTTAGATATGCAACAGCGTTGAATGCTACTTCGCTCGGCACTATTCAACTATTACGACCCCAAAAACTCAAAATTTTATTTTTCGTCGAAACTTCGCCTATATGGGTAATTCGGTGCCCTGATCACGAAAATGAGGTTTATTTTTGGCGCTGGCGCCATTTGGCGCCAATGGTGTTTTCACCAAATTCGCTGTAAACTTGCATATAGGTGTTATTTGAGGTCCTGATCACGAAAATGAGGTTCATTTTTGGCGCTGGCGCCATTTGGCGCCAATAGGCGCCAATTTGGCGCCAAGGGTGTTTTCACCAAATTCGCTGTAAACTTGCATATAGGTGTTATTTGAGGTCCTGATCACGAAAATGAGGTTCATT
>KZ346351.1:50898-61209 GCA_002352805.1 Teladorsagia circumcincta | reverse complement strand
TATATATATATATATATATCAAGCGTGATAAAGTAGCAAAGAGAAGGATCTCCTCATTGCCACATTCTACTAATGATGAATGGAGAGGATAAACTAAGAACTGCGGCTGAATTATACTCCGTCGTACAAGCTGTCATACCTGATCCGCTGACAGAACCACGACTTCAGGGAATTGTTACAACGTTCATGATGCACAGGCCGTGTGGTATCGAACGTCCAAATGCTCCATGTATTGTTGACGGGAAATGTTCAAAGAAGTTCCCAGAACAGTTTAGAGACACAACTAATGTGGAGGTAGACGGATACCCGGAATACCGGCCTCCTGCTGGCGGAGGAACAGTTGCTTACGGTGAAACAACCCTTGCTAACAGATCTGTGGTGCCATACAATCGGTAATAATACACTCCTCCATATTAACGTGAAGATTTGTGGAATGATCCATGCAGTCAGGTGTATGTACAAGTATGTGTACAAGGGCCCAGATAGAGCCGCCCTGCACATGACGACGACGGAAGGAGTCGGGAGAGAGTCGACGCCTCGCAAATGCCAGATATGTATGCGCGCTGGAGTCAGCGCATACATAGATTGTTTGGATTCGACCTCCAGTCCGAATCCGACACTGTTTGCAGGCTGGAGGTGCATCTGCTGGACAGGAAATTGTGATGTTACATAGGGGTTAGGAGGAAGAAGCTCAACGTCAAGCCGCAGAGCGAGACACCACCCTTACGGCATATTTTACATTGAATGCCGAACACGAGGCCATGTGCGGAGCAGGGAATGTGCCGCAAAGAAAACTTTACGCTAGGTCCTTATTGTACATTTATGTGCCGGAACATTTTACGTTCAACAAAGAGACGAGGAAGTGGAACCTAAGAGTGGGGCAGCGTCGTGAGATAGGTAGGATGTACAGCAGCGGTCAGAAGTTTGGAAACTTTTATTTTTGATCTGGCGAAGCCAACAAACAACGAAATTGTCTCAAATTTACAAATATCATACAAAATTAAGAGTAGAATACGACCTCCAACAGGATTTCCTAAAATCTCGTACCATAGTAGGAAAATAAGAATTTTTTGAAGAGGTGGCGCGTCAAAAGTTTGGAAACTTTCGGTTTCCGTCGTTATTATACTTTCTTCTCTTCAATGATTGCATGTTTTTGTAAACATCTGTATGGTTATAACGTATTTTGTTATTTTGAAGCGAATTTACGCAAAAAGAAAACTTTACTTCCATCGCAGAGGTTTCTCTAGACCCCACAGTCCGAAGTACGAGGAAATGCTTTTCCTCATTATTTCAACCGCTACGAAATCGCTATTATCGAAGTTTTCTAGGTTCATCAGAGTCAAGCAAACGCAGAGAGAACGGCACAGCCACAAAAATACACTCACAACGACACTGGACTTTCTTCTAAGACTTTGAAGACTGGTAGGCCCGTCTTGCCTCCCTGCACCATCTACCGAAAAACGATTTTTTCGTGTTCTCCTCTTAGTCGATCGCAAGCAGATGTGCTGCTTCGCATCCACTGGGACCTGGCGAATATTGTGGAGGATGTCACAAGGGGCCATTATTGGGCTTTTAGATCAGGATGGCCCAACTTGCTTCCACCCACAAGTAGCGAACCTGGATGGAGGGCGAGAGGTACAAAATCGTGCTCAGCGACGAGTCAAACTTCCGCCTTCTCGGGAATGATGGTGTCAAGTTTGTGAAGTAATCTGTCGACTGGAAACCTCATTTTAGGTAGCAAATCCCAGCAGTCAAGAAATGGTAGAGCAGTGTCGTTGACGAGGGTGTGTTGGGCCATTCGGCGATTTCTTCCTTCTTGGTGTCCAGCGAAATGTGGGATGGCCTCAATATGAGGATAGTCTCAAGAATGCAATGCTCCCATTTGATGGCAGAACTGGTCGGGAAATATGGGTTTTCTATCAAGACTATGATCCGATGCAGGCCTACCTTCTCATTGTCGCCTTACAAAACTTAGACGAAAATGCTGTAATGAATGAAACAAGCCGAGACTTGAAATATAACTGCGTTCTACACCATAGGAAAGAGCTCGCATATAGTCCCATCCACATTCAAACAGAACATTCCACCGAATACTTCGATTTAGCTAACGAACTGTTGGACTCCACTTCAGATTCCGAAAAAAGATGTTATAACTGATTCAGTGTCACTAAAAAATGATCCCATCATAGAATCGCACAGTTAATCAACAAGTTTTTAATTTCCCATTGAGATTGGAGGGTTACTATGCCGAATTCGATTTGGAATGGCAGAGTTTCCAATTTTTTGACGCGCCCTCTTTCAAAAAAAATGTATTTTTCGGAATTAATGTCCGGTTTTGGGAAATCCTGTTTCACGTCGTATTCTGCGCTTGATTTTGTACATAATGTGCGAATTTGAGGCATCTCCGTTGCTTAATGGCTGCGTAAGACCGAAAACAAAAAAGTTTCCAAACTTTTGACCGCTACTGTATATTACAAACCCACTAGACTCGGAACACTACAGCCTAAGGATTCTTCTTCTGAACAGGAGAGTGTCGAAGTCATTCTATGAACTACGAATTGTTAATGGAATTTAAAGAGCACTTTTGAAGACGCAGCAAAAGCTCTTGGATTCATGCACGATGACTCCAACTATGAAAGTTGTTTGAAAGAAGCAGCTGAGTCCAGAATGCCACAAGAACTTCGCTCACTGTTCAGCGCGTTGTGCCATACTCTTCTAGGACGAAGACAAAAAGTTATATGCGTAACTTGGACAGGTATTGCTGCTACTGTTTCGCGGGAGAACAGCAGCACCTCTAAGTTTAATATCCACGACGGTGGCAGGTCGAGCCGAGCACCATGAACAGAGAGTTTATGGAAGGCAGAGCTCTTCGAGATGTTTCTGTCATCTTCTGGGACAAAACCTCGATGGTCCCAAAATGGACGCTGTTGGCTGTGGATCTTTTGTTGAAGGACATCATGCGAAACTAGATTCCGTTTGGTGGAAAAATAATGATAGTCGGTGGGAACTTCCAACAAGTTCTCGCAGTCGTGAAAAAAGGAAGGCAAGAAGATTTGAAAAATGCGTGTGTAAAAAAATCGATTCTGCAGCGACACTTTGTTACCTACTATCTTTCCACTAACATGAGACCAGCGCCAGATAGTGGTGACTGGGCAAGAAAGCTGCTCGAGATTGGAGAAGTGAATTATCAAGAAGACGAAAACGGTAGTATCGAATTGTCCCTTCGTTTTATAGCACCGGCAACCTCATAAGCGACTTTTTGGTGAGGTCATCACAGTGGACGACATCTCATATCAGCGGAGAAGGCTCTTCTTTCCTTTTTAAATATGGATGTGGCTCGAATGAACGACTTAGCACTGTAGCGGATGCCAGAGCCATTAGAGTTGAGAATCCACAAGAGTGTATTGATGGAGCAGAGCACGCCAACCCGGAAGACGCTCTCAACTATCTAATAAAGCATCTCAATAAGATGGTACCAAGTGGGATGCCACCGCACGAACTCAGGCCAAAGAAGGGATGCATTGTAATGCTGCTCCGAAACCTCGACGTAACTAAAGGGCTTTGCAACGGCACCAGACTAATCGTTGACGAGTATGGTCAGTATGTTCTTGAATGCCGATTTGTTATAAAGCAGGAAAAATCAGTTTGTCTCAATCCCTCGTATAGACATTTACATGGACCAAGGACTGCCATTTTGACTTCGAAAGCGACAGTTCCCAGTGCAGTTTGCCTTCGCCACCGCCATCAATAAGGCACAGAGGCCGACATTATCAAAAGTTGGAAGATTTCTTTCGCAAGATTCTTTTCTCACGGAGAACCGTATGTTGCACTATTGAGGGTTGGGAGCAGAATCGCTAAAGGGCCTTTTGCGATAGCACAAGATCAAAAAATGTTATGTACAAAAATAAGAAACATGTGAAAAATGATGTGTACAGAAAATAAACGACTCATTCTACACTGCAACGTTCAATCTATTAGAGCGGTCAAAAAGTATCCGCCGATATCAGTGCCTGATTTAGAAACATAATAACTCTGCTGAAACGCAAGCTTTTGAGTTGAAATAAAACCATTTTATTCACCAGACTGCTGCCAATCATAGGAATGCTAACGTTTCCCATTCTGATTGAAATTCGAATTACTGTAAACTATAAGCTGTACCTAGGCGATTTCGACATAGTCTTGTTCTCAAAGCACCTTCTCCAGGAATTGAGTTGAAGAGCGGGAAACCGGTAGTTTGTCAGATTTGTACCTCGACTATATAGAGGATGGCAGAAGAACCCTAGAGCCGTTTTCGAATAAATTCTACCTAACGCGCTTGGCGGTGGACCGTCCAGCACTATCAGGGCCAAGGATCAGTCCTCATGTGCTCATCGAAGCAAGCGATCAATTCCGCATCTTCGCATAGATGATGTTCTATCCTTCGTTGCAGAACTCCGCTGTTCTCGACTGACTCGATTCGTGAGCGTTGCAATAAGTGGCGCCATCAGACATCGAGGGAAATCCCTATTGTAAGTGTGTGGGTTTTCAGATCCTCCAGGACGACTCCATCTCGTCCACCCATTAAGCAACCCAATCATTAATAGCGCGCGGAAGCATAGTTTTATGTCACACTACTATCAATCTCAGAAACGATTCCTTCTTGTTGCAATGTGGAGTTCAAGTACGCACCTCCATGCGCGTCGCAACGATCTGCTAGCATGGGTCAGTTCGACGGACAGATTGACGAAGTTTTTCCTCCTCCCTCATAGCATCCATGCGGCTGATCATGATGCCTTCAGAGTCCCCATAATCTCCTGCCACACCAGTAGTTGAGCGTCTGTGTCAAGGTGGCTTTGTTTATTTCGTACAGTTCTGTATAGCGAGGTCGGTCCTTTTTCCACGTGCATCGCTTTCGAACCTTATTTCTCCAGGCGCAAGCCTGGCCAGCTACTCCCGTGTTGTGCGATTCCTTGACGTATTCCTCCTCAATACAGGCGCCATATTGTTAGTTAACCCTGGCGTGTCTCTTTCATGTTCGAAGACACAAAGCGGCAACAGCCGAAAATCACGATTCCCCGTAGCTTAAAAAAGAGGTCAGGACGACGGCAGTCTCAGGGGCAATTTTAAGTTTCTGTATAAGTATGAAAGAGCTGACTTTTCTCTATAAGATGACACAAAAATTGTTCCAGTGGTTGCAGAAAAATTCAGTAAAAAAATGCAGGCAAGGTGCGAAACGGCGGATACTTTTTGACCGACCTAATATTAATCCAAGCCAATGTGTTTACACAAAAAAAATATATGCGTATGCGATGCTGACATGTACAATGAATTGGCTATTTTGCCACTATATTGAAACCGACATCGTTCTAACTACTCAATCTATTCGACACTCACTGAATGTGTGCAATGACCAACCGTCGGCTCAAAAGGTTAGTTAAATTGACATCTTCAAATACTACTCTGAACCATTTTTTATCTTCAGTCAATCGGTGTCTACATACAGTAGCGGTCAAAAGTTTGGAATTTTTCTTTTCTCTATCTAGTGGAGCTAATAAACAACAAAGTTGTCTTAAATCCACAGATAGTATACAACACTGAGGGTAGAATACGATGCGCAGCAGGATTTCTCGAAACCTCACAACATAGTTGGAAAATACGGTTTTTCTTAAAGAATTCGCTAGCCAAAAGTTTGGAAACTTTCTGTTTTCTTCGTCAATGTGATTCCTTCTTTTCAATAATTGCATGTTTTTGTTGATTTTAGTTCGATTATTAATTATTCTGTAATTGTCAAACGAATTCACTTGCTAAGAAGACCTTACATTTATTGCAGAGGTTTCTATAGACCCCCCAGTCCAAATTACGGAGAAAAGTTGTTTCTGACTAGTTCAATCTCTACAAAATCGATATTATCGGAATATTCTGGAACCATCAGAAACGAGTAAGCATAAAGAGGAGGGCTCAGCTACAACAATGACTCACAAAGAAATCATACATGTTCTGAGACTCTGAAGTCTGGTCGGCCCGTCCGGTCCATTGTTGGGCTTTTAGAGCAGAATGATCCAAGTGCTTCCGCCCGCAGGTGACGAACCTGGTCGGAAGGCAGAGATACAAAATTGTGCTCAGCAGTGACTCCAATTCTGCCTTCTTGGAAATGACGTTGTGAAGTTTGTGAAGTAACCTATCAACTGGAAACCTCATTTTAGGTACCAGATCCCGGCAGTCAGGAAATGGTGGAGGTTGTCGTAGACGAGGGTGTGACGGACCATTTGGCGATTTTTCCCTTCTTAGTGTCCAGTGAAACTTAGGTGACCCTAATGTAAGATTAGTTCAAAGAGTGCAATGCTTCCATTCGATAGTCAGAACTGGCCGGAAAACATGGGTTTGTAATCACGACAATGATCCGATGCGGGAGTACCGTCTCATTGTTGCCTCCCTAAACGCGGAAGAAAATGGTGTTATGGGGAGAACAAGTCGAGGTTTAGAACATAATTGATTTGTGCAACGTAGGGGAGAGTTCGCATATCCTTCCGTCCGAATCCCAGCCAGAAATTCCACCAAAAAATTTGATTCAGCTGACAAAATACAGGATTCCATTTCAGATTCCAAAAAGTATGCCATAACTGACTCCGTCTTACTAAAAAAGACGACGTTGTAGAAGCGCACAGTTACTAAACAAATTTTAAATGTCGGCTCTACGGTCGGCGGCTGAGGTGCGTAGCGGAAAAGAGTCGGCCTATTTATGGCAACCCTTGCTGGTCCAACAAGCAAAATTTTAGGGTAGTCCACACCATGCAAAAAATACCGTCCTACTATTACACTTTCCCCCATGCTCGAAAAGCTACGCCTACTGCGGACCGCGCAACATGCAGCACAACCTTATCCTCGTAGAGTTCCACCTCTGCGAAGTTTTGTTGACTCTAGTCGTGATCCAACTACTCAGCCGAAGCTGACAGGTTGAACAATCCATCCTACATTGCTAGTCAGAGTATAAAAAAACGGGTCGCTTTCAATGGATGAAATATGGCAGGAGAAGGGCAGACGGCTATACGGAACCGTGATTTTTCGCAGCCTCCTCGTCGACTTTTCCGTGCTTTTAACCTATCCCTTGAAACTTGAAACCATAACTCAAACACGCCCAAGTCAGTAGCGGTATTCTCAACTGTTTCGAGCACATTTAATTTCGTCAATGTTTTAGTTATTTTTTCTACAAAAGTTCCATGTCCAACGACCATCCAGCAGAAACTTCAAGGCTATCGCCACCCCTACACAAGCTTTCCAAGCAACCACTGCATGGCTTATTTTTCGAGAATGCGTGGCTGAACGAATAGTTCATATCATGAGCTGATTCCGCTCCTTTCTGCCCTACCTCGAGATACAATAAGAAAATCATGAAGGTTCGCTTGTGAGCATGTTGTATTCGAAGCTTTGGAAGAGTGTGAGTAGGCCTTCTAACGCAAGGTTTGCAGCAATTTGGATAGATCGAAAGACGCACTTTCCACCAATATATTCGGTTGTCGTGGAAGTCCTTGCGCGTTTCCTTTTTCTTCTTAAAAAATCTTTGGGGATCTTTTTGAAACATTCATTGTAAGACGCGGGTAAACGATAGTTATTGCTCTCTACAGAGCAATTCTGCCGTGGCATTTCACCGCGATTACAGCTGAGAAATTCGTCTTTCACTGATAGTATGTGCGACTGCTTCAGCTTTTGTGAACCCAAACAGTGTGTCGATGGATGCGACGCGGTAAGAAGCCCAGTGCTTGCTATGGGCCTCCTTGTTGTCTTCCACAACATGGCATTTATTTGGCTGCTGAAGCCCAAATACTTGAGAAAACAAAACAAATGTGATGGACCTGCTTCACTGAATGACAAGTGTATTCTGAAGTTGTATGGAAAAAAAACCCACCGTGCAATGCATGGGATCTAGCAGAGCATTCCCTGCATTATCAGAGTGCAGTAGCGGTTCCTCATTACCGCCTTCAAAAAAAAGAGGAATTATGGCGAAACAATGTTTCGCGATATGACCGACCACAGGTTATTGAGACGATGAACTTTTGCATGGGCATTTTGATTTACCGCCTGCGTCGCATTTGATCCGACAACTTTGTTGTTGGTAAAAGAAGTGGGGTCTTCATATTAACCATACACAAAAGCACCACTGGATCGGACTTGAAAACCAAAGACTCCAACGCCGAATCCAGCACTGCAACCTGAATGACAACTTTTAGGACTGGTGAATCTGCAAACGCTCTGCTCCCTAGGAACTGCTGCCAACGAGCTCCACTGGTGTCGATCACCTTCAATGTTGCCAAGTAGTTGGGCTCGACGACACTACTCTTGGAGAACATGGAAAAGTTTGCTTTATCTCGGCAACGCTATTCCTCGTAATACGAAGAAGGTCCATCAAAAGTCTTCACGCTTGTCATGGTAGGTTCTGAGCCGCCTGGTTTATTCAGCAAACCTGTAGCCGTCAGACTACCAACAGCCTCTGTTGCTGACCAACCAACCAAGAAAGAGGTGGTCCGAAAATCAAGACCTACTCGGAGTGGACTTGCTCAGGTTTTTGCATTGAGAGCTCAGTATTTCTAAACAACCAGCAACCAGACGCTTCCTGCTGAAAGGGTTTTGCGCATTATAGTGGTTTACGTATTTATCAATTTGTGGCTGCACTAAAGAAGACTAATGGATTTGAAAAAAAAGTTGACAAATGCGCAAATACTTTTCGACAACCCAATATATCGAAGACTCCTCTTCTCGTCTCTTGTCGCGGACAGCAGGAAAGGAGGTCGTTTTAATAAACAATACAAGCTGAAAAAACGGGGTCTTCCTCAAAATTTCTAATTTGTCGTAGCGAGTCTTATCATTTTTTTGACTTTTCCAGCTCTTCCGTATGACTGGTAACCACGAACTAGTTCTTCCCTGTATGGAGAGTTCTCTAAATGAATCTGTGCACGCGTGTTTCAATCAGATTTTTTGGCTAGTGTTGGCAATGTCCGATATCCAACCACCACCCTCATCATCTTCAGGCTCTCACTATCGCTGCAAGAAATTTTTGACGAACTGATTGCGAATCTGAGCCAAGAACTTTTTCAATCTATTAACCTGTTTCCGCTCCTTCGTAGCCCATTCTGAAGTGGAAAAAGAAAAGCACGAAAGTTGCTCGTTCAGTAAGGCCTGGCCAAGGTTCGAGAAAGTAAAAACCAAATTCTATAGAACGAGGGTGACCCCATTGTTAGATACACCAGAAAAGCTCCTCGACATAGCTATAGAGCGATGACTGCTTGCTTGATGTTATAGAGTTTGTGAAGGAACGAAAATCGCAAAATTTTTCACGACCTGATAACTATGTAGAAGCACCTAAAAACCAACTTGAAACCAGTTACGTCGAGCTCTTCACTACGTATGCTATTGAGTCTGCAAAATGCAGTATACAACTGTTGATCAGGATCAACCCTCAGTTGCACCGATTCCAACAAAAGCGGCCGTATTTGGGATTTTTGAAAGAGGGAAAGGAGTTGGGTAATGGTTTTCATGTTTTGGTTCTTGTGTGTTGGTGATGGTGACAGGAGGGTCATGGTTGAGATTTTCAGAATGTGGAAGATGGAAAGCCGTGTTGCAGTGGAGGGGGACAAGCAGATCGTGCATGTGATCGTGCATGAGGGGGGTGCTGTGGTCATGGTCAAACGTGCGTTTGGGAAATTCTCGACGGGGAGCGCGGCTCGTTTTTTCACGTTCAGTGGTAAAAAGAGAGTCGTGAGTTCCGGGATCAACAATGATCAGAGCAGCGGTAGCCTGTTCGGGAAGTGGATAGCAACCATGACTCACGCCAGATGGCGAGTGCACGGCGCATCCCTGGGCAATTTCGACCAACGCCATGCGCTTCAGTTCCTGCTCCGTGCTGTGGAGCTGTGAATTTGAGAGGCATCGAGAGGTTCCTGAGAGGGATCATTTGTATTGACTGCGAGGTATCTACTGCACAAAAAGACGTACCACTTGGAGAATCAACTTCATAAAATATAACCAAATTAGGTACAACCATTTCACCAGTTTCACACTAACTAGTAGGGAGATTGCTTATGCATTTCAAACTGTCGCGTATCACGAAGATCGCTCCAACAGAGCCCTGGGCGCACCGGCGCCTGCGAAGTTCTGCAGACATGACCCCGCTTGATCTATCCGTGATCGTGCGGCAACGCACGAGCCGATACCAACGGCACCATCACGGCCAGTCCCGGTGCTTCCCTTCGGTCTACGCGGTTCTTCCCTCCGGCGACGGATCTGCAGGCTCGCAGGGCGTCAGCCCTTAGAACCTCTACTACGAGATGCTGTTCCTAG
>KZ346351.1:0-40494 GCA_002352805.1 Teladorsagia circumcincta | reverse complement strand
AACCCACTATTGCTACATTGAGTTCTCACTTAGTCAGTGTGGGATTTAAGATAGCAACGTCCATATTCGTCGGGAAGCTTGCTATAGGAGCTCCAACATCGTCTCCGTGCGTCCGAAGAGAGATCCCTCTTTTAATCAGCCTACGTTTCCTGCCTTGAATTGGAGTACTTCGAGATTATTTTCATCAGTTCTTCTACGATTGAAATCTTGAAGTCAGTTAGCTGCATTTTCGCTTTCTGGCAATAGAGCGTCCAAGCGTTCACCGTTGCCGTCTGCACAAGGTAGAAAATGACCTCACTTACCATTTTGTTTTGCGTCTCACAAAAGGCGTACATGAAGCCATCTGATCACTCATGTCGACGTATCCTTTGATGTGAAGCCTTCCACCCTTACTTGCAGAATTTTGCCGAATTTGGGGTGGAAAATTTGGTGGCGGCAAGGTGGCGTCGTGTTGTCGCCATACTGGCGTCAGATGGCGCGAACGCTCCAAATCAACGCCATATTCGTGATCAGCGTATTGGATTCGCTACATTGAAAAGCTTTTGCAAGAAAAAAACGTGGTAGTTCTCCGTGGTCCCACGCGGCAGACACCCCAAAATCCGCTTGGTCGCCAACGTGTTAATATTGCTACGAACTCTCAGCGTGTAGACATGTTCCCCTGGTTTATGAAGGTTCGTTTGGGCCATCTCTTATCCCTCCATGGTGCTATAGCAGAATACGGGGGCATCTTCTAGGACTAAGTCTAGGCAGGGACAGGAACGTCGAGGTAAATGAAATTGCTAATGCACAATGGAAGCTCTCCTCCCACGCTTAAGGCCTATGCCGTTTTTAACGTTTTGGACATATTGAAGCGATTTCAAATGCATTGCCATCATATTGCCCCCTTCTCTTGTGATAGCATCTTCTCCTTTTTAAAGGAACCAAGATATGGCAACCCTTGGGTAGGTTCTGTGGTTTGTTCAGTCGCTAGTGAACTGACTACTGATACTGTAGGCGTTGAGGAGCGGCAAGCTCTGGCCTGGGGCTACGGTAGCGCTTTTCCAAGTTCCCCACGTGAATCCTTTGTCATTTCAAAGATCACCTATTTAAAGTTTGTAAAGCCTTTGTGCGTCCAAATCAGGTATGCGCATTCGCGGCGTGTTACAGTGGCGCTAGACGAATCTGGACCCATCGTTGAACGGGATCCGGTTACATAGCGCTAGCTATAGAGAATGGGGGAGTGTGCCGAGAAGGTGGTTTCTGGCTCTAGAGGCATTTCTATGTAAATGACATGTGCGGGTCGTTATCGTATCCGTTTTGGCATCATGCCATTGCGTCGCACGTTCGTATAGATTTGTATGTCAATGCATGTGTCTGTGTCTATGGATGTATACACGTCGAAACACCAACAACTCGCGTGATCGCATTGGAAAACGAGAACTCGTGCCACTGCTTACTAAATTAGCCCCCGTTTGGCGAGAGCGTCTCGTGGGTTGTCCGTCGTCGTTGAGGCAAAAGCTGAAGCAAAAGGGTCCGTCGAAGCCACGGGAATCCCTGCTAGCTTAGAACGCCTTAAAGTGCGGAAATGGACACATGATACACATGAGCTATGTATGACGTAGGTCTAGAAAGAACGTGGGAAATTATAGAGATTACTGTTCATGAAGCTCCTTTTCTCCAACTCATATCAGACGAAAGAGCCCTTATTGTCCACAGACAACGCGGTATTAGCTAAAGTCACGTCGAGTCTCACCCTTTTCTACTTCATGATGTGTGAACATTGATCTAGACTGCGAATGCTAATAATCACGTTACGGAGACTTATAATAGCGCTCTCGTTCATCTAGGGGTGTTCAAAGCGTCTGCTCGGCTTTTCAGATCCCCTGGATTTAAACTTCAGGGAAAGGGGTGGAACTACGCTACTATCGGAGTCCCTCTCCACATGATTCGCTCAAAGTAGCATTAGTGCACACTTCCACTTTTCTAAACCTAACCCTGTTTGCTAATGTTCAAAAAATTCGGGGTTACGTGAAAAAGTGCTTCCAGACGCTCCCACACGTTATTAGGCTGTTTTTGTCTGGGAGAGGAGAAAATCGTCGTTTTTGAGAAGAAAGAGCGGTAGGGAGCAGAGGTCTCGGTAGGTATCCACGTTCGACTTTGAGTAAAGCTTAGAGATTAGCGGTGGTCGACATCAGGTCCCGTCGTCTTAAGGCTCTGACGAAGGCGACAAGGCCGAAGTAAGACGAATTAAGGTTGCTACTATCTTGGTTACGGTTTCAACAAGCCTAACTGAAAGGGTCTTGGTAGGGTTTGTCGCTCACTCCACTACATAGGCTGGGACTGGCTTCGGTCCATAGGACGGCAAAAACCGAGCTGTTTCAGCTATCATGCGCTTCACCAGCATTTCACCGTATCAATCCCGCACATGAAGGATTTCAGTCACTTTTTAAAATTGTTTTGAACCTAGCTTTTATCGATCGATATGTGAATTGTGGTCGTTTTAGTTGCAACAGCACAATGGAGTAGATGGAAATTGGAGACCGGCCGACGGGGATGCGCCATCAAATGGCACCCCCGCCGCATGTTCGGAATGCAAATTACTCAGGCAGTGAGTGATGTTTTTTGCTGATTTTTTTTTTCATTTGAGTTCTTTTTCTCATGGGTTCCTCTCATCCGGAACGTGACATTTCACTACGATGGCGTTTGTTGATTTCTAGTCGATCGCTCATTCACTCATTGTTCGTTTTCGTCCCCGTAAACTGTCATCATGACGATGAATGAAGAAGATCGTTGTCGCATTGCGATTTGCGTTTCTTGCGTCGTTCAGCGTATCTCGTTTCGCCTGCGCTACGTACCGGCGTGTGCGCGTTCAAAAACGCGCCCAACTCCTGCCAACCTGCCAAGGTCGGGCGAGGAAAGTGGGGGGCCGAATTGCTTTTCGTAAACAATTCTCTGCAATGCTGTCCACCTACTCGAAAGTGCGCTATTGTGAGGTTTCTGAAGAAATTGATGTCATCAGTTCACTTGTCATAACTTGTACCAGATATTCGTGTAGAACCGTTGGTAAAAACATTCTGTAGGTAAGAGCTTGGCTTGCAGGTGCTTTTCCAATAGAAGAGTGGGGGGAAACTCATCTCGCAGAGCACCTAAGGCATCAATAACCACGACAAACATTTTGTAGTTTCAGTTAGTAACGTTTGGGAGACCGTGGAAATCAGGGAGGATGGAAGTTTCTGGCTAAGTCTTTGTGAGGAGGAGTTACGGGGTGGGTAAACCACCTCCATCGCATGCTCGTTTAAAAAGCGTCTAACCTGCTTTGCGTTTGGCCTGAACTCTGTGCTACGAATAACGGGAAGGTAAATTTCAGTACTTTGGAGGGTTGAAAGCTCCCCAATGAGCCATGCTTTTCACTCTGTTTTTTTTTTCGGGGAATTTCGTGAAAGTGCTACATCACATAGGCGGATGAGTGGCAGCATTTTCACCAATAGCGCATATCGGAATTTCGTCAGGTTTGGAACTGCTGGAGAACCTTGTTGGGGTTGAATCCTGTTAGCGACTGCGATGCGCACATAATTGCCATCAAAGGAACGGGTGTACCCGTGTGAAAGCGTACCGAAAGCGACATTCGATTGGGATCAAGTCGAAGTCGGGTCGAGTCGAGTCGGATAAGCGGATCCATCCAAGTCTGGATCCGTGAATTTGTTGCGCGGAATTTGATCGCCGAGAACACGGTTCGCACCAGATGGCGCCGGCAGGCGTCTCTCGCATTCTTCACAAAATGCCTCCCGTCTCGCAGCCCTTTCTCTCATTTATTCCGCCGCTCTTCCCCCGCCTGCGCTTTGCTCCACACACACACACATACACACACACACACACACATAGCCAACCAGCCAGCCGTTTGAACCGCCGTTCAGGGATGCAGCGATAAGCAGGTTCCGACGGAGCGATGCGACGGTAGTTTTCCTCGTAATGCCAGATCGATAAACGGGCAAGTGAATCTTCAAAGGCTACTTGGCATAGAATTGTAGGGGATTGGTTGATAATTGCAGTATTCCATCGGAGATTGTTGAGGCGTCCTTGAAGGGCTACGAAAACCATGTTCAATGGTCCATAAAAAAGTATCGTGCTAGGAGAACCGATGTGAGATGTTTGGGGATGCGTTCTAGATCAGCGTTGGCGAAGTGACGAACACGAAGCAATGACGTGTCCTGTGTGTCAGATCGGAAGGTTGTCTGCGGATGCAAACAGCTGGCCAATATAGTTATCTTCGTCGCGAATATTTTCACGAATAATCGCCGACGAACAAGCTCGACTTGGTCCGTGGGATGTTATGGCGGCTATAATTGAATAGGAAATATCGCGGCCTATGACGCGTAAACGGACGCGCTGGTGGCACGTAGACGTTCAGCAATTTGTTGCCGATGAGCAATATAGACATCCATTATCGAATAGCCATCTAGACCCCCACTCATCGCACGATTTCTTCCGTTCTGTTATGGTTCTTCATCCAATAATGATGATGAAATGCATGCGAGAAATAACCAATAAAATGCTATGACCCCCTTTTTGCTCTTGGGCTCAGCAATTGACCAAGTGTTTGTATACCTTAACTGCTCAGATCCATAAGTATCCACGTTCGACTGTCAGTAGATCTTGGCAATGTTTGTGATACTTTTCCTCAGGTTTCTCGCAACCGTAACCAAGATGGTAATAGCTTTTACTCGGCTAATGTTTCGGCCTTGTCGCCTTCGTCAGAGCCTGGAAAGCCAAAAATATTTGCGATGCATCCCCAAACACCATTTCAAACTTAGAGAACAGTCCCCTAGACCTGATGGATCCAGAAACGTTGGCCGAATAAAAGCTACTACCATCTCGCAAGAAACCTGTGTTCAGATACGGATTTCTTTCTTAGATGGGTGTAATTATTCGCTTATTTTTTATATTTTTTTCCAAATCCGATGTGAAGCCGGAGGCTTTCTTGCTGTTTTGACGAAATGCCTAACGAAAAATATGTAGAAATTTTAATATTATGTAGGATAGCGGCAAGTGGGTCTTACCTCGCGCTCTTCCCGGATATCGAGCCCATGATCGGAACCAGGCCTTTCTACCTTCGCGGTCCATCAGTGGTACAGGGCTGTCTACAGGCCGAAAACAGTCAGTTGTCTATGGACTGCGAATTGTGAGCATTGTGTCACCCAACTTGCAACCAAATTTAATCTTTTCTGAACGGAAGTAGAATGCGTGGCGCATCCCGATGCGTATATTAGCGTCAAATGCTTTGAGCATTCCTTCAACTGGCCTCACACATATTTGCTTCTTTCTGTCGAGGCTTTACTCAGAGGTGCTATTATCGCATGAATGCTCCAGAAGTGAGAAAATCAGATGGAATTGAGTAAGATGATTACGGCATGAGCAGGCATTCTTCCCCTTTAATATTTTGAACGTTCGGCGCTTTCAAATATTTTTTTTTATTTTTCCAACGCCTTTGAAAAAAAATTTCTTTTTTCTTTGTGGCTTGCCATGATTTGAAGAGGAGGATGAGAGGGTTAGTCATGAATAGTGAGGCAATTTTTCATACTTCGTTTCTCAGAGAAAGGGTCTGAAGTGGTTAAGCGAGGCGGTTGTTAAGTCATAATATTTAAATATAAGCAAACGTTCTGCTTGCTTCAGTAAGTGTTACGGTCTTGTAGGCTTCCCAGAGCCTCAAGGCATTACTAGTAACTCTTACCGATTCATAAAACGTGAACAGATATGTTGGTTACTAATGAGAGCTCGATTATCACCATGGGTGCATCGCCGGCATAATCCTTTGAATCGGAACTTGTTCTCAGATGGTGTGATAAGTCTTAGAGGGCTAAGTCTGGGCTCTTCGTTGTAGACCGTTGTATAGATGCAAGACTTGGGAAAAATAATGGGAGCGTGTGCGCGTATTCAATGTTCTCATATCTCAAAGTTGACACATGACTACCAGAGCTGCTTAAATCCATGCGGGGCACATTTCTCTCACTCTTTGTATATATTGCATTTCGAGTGTGAACTGCGGGCGCCAGTGCTCGCTGGCACATCAACAATGAAATTTTACGATGTCGCCGCGGCGGAAACATTCGTCAAAACGCCCCGCAGAGCGCTACGATAGCCAACGGCGGCACATCGACTAAAGCACCAGACTTCAGCTTCAGTGCGACGACTGAATCTAAGTGAGGGGGAGTGCATCGGAATTCGCTCAGCGGAAGAGTAGTGAAGGGTAACGGAGGCCGAGTGCAGGCAGATCTAAGGGATAAACGAGCGCCGCTAATCGTGCTGTGGGCAACGTTCCCCTGCTCTCATTGGAATGCGTCGGCATGGCGGCGATCGTCGTCGCGGTGAAATGAAGCCGCCAGTCTAATCAACTACGAGTGGCGTTTAATTTCCGTCCGTCTGGGACGCGTTCCAGTCGATCAGAACGAGCATTTTCAGTGGGATGTATACATTCCGTAGAGTGCAGCCGCAAAAGTGTCATGATAAGTGTTATGCGCTGATTGAGCTCGTGGCTGGTTCTGCGATGAAAATACTCTGCGTAACACGAATAGCTTTCAGCGAGAAATCTTTCTTCTATCAACTTGGACATTCAGAAGGAGAATTGAGGACTCATGTGGGCGGGAACTCGTGGACCTGCTTACGACCGTTGTGAAGGTCCATTTAGAAATCATCTGAGAAATCGAGATCTACTCGCTTTGAGTGTTACAGTTCCGCTTGGCCTTCTCGGCGAGGGAAACGGGGGATGTGTTTTGGGGTGAGGGAAGGAGGGGGGGTTAAGCTACTGTGTTAAAAAAACCAGGCCTGACACGTCATCATGTTTCAGTTGTTCCTGCCACAAAATATATCTCAGTTGTGCGTCTTATGTCTTTCGAAAGCTCTAATCTGGTTTCAGTTCGTCGTAGATCTGTTTTCTAGTCTTGGTTTGACCTGCTAATTTTTGCGCTCTCACACAGGGGCCGAAGTGCTGTAGTGGCAAGTGTGTTGCTTACCACGCGTGTAACTTAGGGATCAAATTTTGGGTTGCACTTCGTCCGGGCCAACTAGCTCCATTCCTCTGAAGTGGGTTACTTGGTACAAGACTTGTGTGCAAGGAGGAAACCTTGAATTGTAAGCGGCTGGCCGTAGCTAGTCATTTTATAGGCTATATCGCATCCAAAGTGCCGCTACGATTCAGAGTGGAAGTAGAGCGCGTGGCGCACCCGAAGCGAGATCGATCAAGCCGAATGCTTTGCCCTTTTCTAAGCTGCCCTTTTCTAAGTTGCAAGCTCAATACTTGATTGATTCCATTGAACGTATTTTCAGTATGCGAGGGTGTTAGTAATCCCATATTCACCTCACAGTTCATTCAAAGCTCCGTATGTCACGAAATCAGCAAGAGAAAATTTTATTTGCGATACATACTATTTCGCTGCAATTACGCAGGGCGCAGTGCCGCGCTATATTACGCGCCTGGAAAGTGGGAAATCTTGGCGAGGTTTTCAAGAAGGTTTGCTGAAACAGGCTTCAGAATGCTCGCAGTTGTTCGTCATCTGGCGTGTGTTCATCGACATTGTGATCGTATGCGTTAGTGGTGGTGATCTCGTTGTTTGTTACACCTCTCACAATTCGCTGTCGACTCATAAATCAGTTGTGTCGCTCTCGACTTTGTGCGGCTTGCATTCACCGTCGGAGGCGCGGCGCAGATTTTTGGCCCGTTATTACACTGTCATGTGTTCCTCTCGTTGTATACACGTTTTTCACGCTGAAATCACGCCGTCAGCTTACAATGTCAGTAACACAAAGCATTAAGCGGTTGTAACCCTGCCATTGTAGTTCTCGTACGCGTCTGCTGTCCCACGGCCCTATCATCCCTTTTCTTCTGGAATGGGTGATGAGTCCAATTCAGCCGATAGTGCTGATCCCTTTACCAGCTCTCAGCTCAACCCTACTCTACCCTCTTCTTTCTCACGGTCCAAATCAAGCGCATTTCAGTGAGTTTCACGTTCTCGAGAAAGAACTACATTTTTTACCTGTTGACATACTTGAAACATCGTCAATAACTGTTTTTTTCAGCGAGGTTCAACAACTAAAATCCTGCATACAGACCATATTTTTGGTTCTGTCGCAGAATGGCGTCGTAGGTGCAACATCACCGGTGCTGGGCGCTATACCACCAGCGCCATCGTTGGCGTCTGTCATCGCGCCACCACCGCCGCCGGCGCCAACGCATGGCTCAACACGTAAACGTCCTGCGCCTGCAGCACCACAACCGGAGTGCCCTGTCGCGCTGCGTCCGATTGCTTCATGTAAGGTTCAATTGTAATATTTTATTTGAATGGTTGTACTATAGTGATTTTGCTACAGGTCCCACATTGCCGTCTCAATTCATGCCTCATTGGACATGGTTAATGCCGGGTTTAATGCGACCACCGTCGCCTACCCTTCCGGCACCACCATCCCTTGAGACAACGGCCACGGCTCACAACGAACAGGAGCCGACAAAATGGAGCAATCCGTCCAGCGTGGAGAGTAATGGGCTCAAGACCGACTGCTCAGCTGGTCAGTTAGCTAGATGTCATTGATATGTCAAAAGTTTTTGGTGCCAAGATGCTTGACTGCGACTTGCTGTCTGTCAACTTCGGGCGCTTTTCTGCTTTCATTTCGTTCTTATTTGCTTTCGATGATCAGCGAACGCGTACGTTTGTGCAAAGGACACAGGAAATCGGGGCTTTCCGAGAAAAGTGCCCGATCAGCTGTAAAAATCTGGAAACCAAAGTTTCTGCAGCTTTCGAAGGTTGCGTTCCAGAAAGTACATGCAGTCATGTAGTGATAGGAGTAATGGTAGCGGGGGACATAAAATAACACTTAGCAGAGACGATGTCATTCTCAGTTTGCAGTCCTGGCTGTCACCAATTCTTTTCAAGAAACTAACTTTTCGTTGGTCTTCTAGAAACAAGAATCGATTGAAATTTGCAGAAAGGATCTGTCTGTTACTATCGAACTTTTTTTGCGGAGATATCATTTTTTCACCACGCTTCTAGGGCGAAACCTGTATACAAGTAATACATTATTGTAAGTGGATACAGAATATTACCTCGGCGTCGTTTGGCCTTTTATAGACGTACACAGAAACAAAAGATGGAGAGTGTGGCTCTTCTCGAAAGCAAGTTGGAATCTTCTTCAAGGCATGATAGGCTTCAGTATGCATATGAACATGGTTTGTCCTTACTACGGGAACGGAATGTGGTGGATCATCCTTCCAGGCCTAGTGGACACGGGGCTATAGGGTGGACTGTCAGAAATATTGGAAGGGCTTCGTAGCACATCAAGGCTGGTATCGGTGGCTCAACACCTTCCGTTCGGTGGTTGAACGTATAAGCTGAAGTTTTGTCAGGTCTAATTATGTTACGGTGATCAGGACTCACAATGCCTCCGAAATTTCTTCAGCTAATACAGGCTCTCCTGCTCCCCTAACTCTTCATCGCAGCAGGGCTGAGGAGATTTAGTCATCAAGATCACGTGGTGAGGGAATGTGGTTAAAATGACTCAGCCCTAACTTGGTGTCTCTCTTCACTTTCCTTCCCTTTTCCCTTCTTCTAAAACCCTATCCTTCTCCCTCCTCCCGGAAGTAATTCGTCTTTTCAAAAAAAAAACCTCCCACCCCTTAAATAGACCTGATGCGATCTTCGTGAAGGAATCCTCGACGTAGGCTTACTCTGCTCCCAGGACCTTTACCTCTCCAATCCTCTAACTTCATAATGAAAATCCCGTCATGCAATTAAGAGGGATACAATGCAGTTTAAACAACAAAATCCCAGATTTCTGTGAATAATCTGAGAATTTCGATTTTTCTGAAATTTCCTCGACTGTCAGAAAATTGTTTCCCCATCCCGTTTCCGACCCTCTGGACTGCCGGTCCTCGAAAAACGTCCTCAATCGCGGAGAGCCGCGTAGGATCCCCCTCCCTCCTTGAGCGCTCTTCGATCCTCAAATACTGCCTGAAAAAGTTTTTTTTGGCGGAATTAAAGGCAATTGTAGGGTGGACCAAAACAGTACTTCAAAAGTCCACAAATTTTCACAAAACTTGTCAATCAGGTTTTGCCCGGTTTACTTTTAATCTGCGTTTAATCGTCAGTGTTTGTCCCACCATTCATGCAAAACGCGACGGAGCCCATTCAATAAGTGGAACACGTCGAATGCATTCAATGAATAAATGAACTGAATAAATAACTTATTATCTCACGGTTTCACCGCGGTTCACAGCAGCGGTAAAAGTAATGGGCAGGAGTGCAGTTTATTCGTCAAAGTTCCGACAATTCGTCGTCTTCAGAACCTGAAACTGGTTCGAAGTCCTAGCCTGTAGATTACCCAGTGAAGCGCTCAATCTTGCTAAAGTTGTAACGGCTCCCAGGAGCTCGAAACTAAGAAGTCCCAAAAGGTAATTTGCCCTGCTGTTCCACCAGGATCCAGCGACCTCCGTGTGTCAGAAGTTAATGAGAAATGACACATCATTGACACTGGGATTTTCTATAAGCGTTATGCGGAGATCCTATAAATCGCATAAAGGAACAAAAGCAGAAAGGCAAACTTGTGAAGGCTATGCAGTAATTTCTTTTATCTAGTCTTGGATTTCTTCGCAATTTTTTTTTGAACAGTTTGTGAAATGCTACGTTTCAAAAATATCGGACAAGGACTAGTGAATTTTTAAGAATTTTAGTTGTCCAGTGTTTCAATAAATAAGCAAATATTTCAGGTGAAACCGGTAACATCGACATTGTTGGAATGGATGGAAGTGAGTCGTCGACGTCGTCGACATCAACACAGGTTTGTTCACGTGTTTATTTGCAAGATTTCCAACGACAACTTCATATAAGTAAACAGTAACAATTAATTAGTTAATAGTATTACGTTTTTGGAGAATAAGTGATGACTGAGGTATAACTTATGCCTAAAAGTTCATTTTCGTGCGGCTGTCTCCCATTGTTGTGTAGGTCAATAAGGACACCAAACTATCTTATATATCACTGTAAGTTGCTGTAACAATAGGCAAATGGAGAAATAAATAAATAACCACTATCTTGATAGCTTAAAGTTTTGTTGATTTTGTTCTGCTTCTTCCTTATTCAATAAAATTATCGATTTTGCCCTTTTATTTTCTCTTCTAGGAAGGAATGCATTTCAGTCGATCACTAACCCGTTCATGTTGTCCCAGGAGAGGATTTTCCCTTTCTCATTGAGTAGTTTGCCATCAGTGCCCTCGAAATAGCGACTAAATTGATTGGAGTGGGCACACGGAGTGGAATTGAGAGCGGTGTTGGAAAATGGGTTAATTAGCATTATTGTTATACTTTTTGTTTCTTATGTTTCTTGAAATGTCCTGTAAATTCACCAAAGCGACGTTTCTTCCTTTGATTTCGATGTTTGAAGTGTTTTGAATTGCTGATATGCAAGTAAACAATCGTTGTCGAAAATAGAGTCCAGCCTAGAAACGTGGTGATTGAACGCGCTGTCATGGAGCGGCTAGCCCGTCACGTGAAAAGCCTTTGCGAATGAGAAGAAAGATGGAATTTGCTGCCGCTTTTCCCTACTCCAGTTGCAACCCGATTCGGCCCTGGCTTTACGGGCGTGCATATAGACAGTACAGGGTGAGCCACGAATTTAGGTCAAGGAAATTGGTAGGAAAGGTGTGATTTTCCCTCCCCTTCCCATCTTCTCGTCCTTCCCATGAGCCTCCATTTGGGCCTGACTACATATGGCATCTGTCTGATTTCAGATGTAGTTCTACTGCCTCCCCCCCCCCCCCCCCTGCTGCCACCCATTCCTGCTGCGATGGTTATGGATGATAGTCTCGATAGTGCCACTGAACCTAGTTCAATCTGACGCACTCTCAACTCCGCTCCCTAAGCTCTAAAAATACGTCAAGCGGGAGTGCTTAACTGTTGGAACGGCAAATTTTACCAAATTTTCAACATTTTCTATATATCGGCAGAATATTTCAAATTTCTTTCGAAAATTCCTGTCATCTGTCTTCAATAAATACGAACTTACTCTGTCAATACGACCCCCTCTTTCGTCTGACTCGAAACGGTGCTTTACCCTGTCTTCTTAGAGCCCCTCGGCTCCACTCTTAATTTCACCACCTTCCCTGTCTCCTCCATATAACGGCAGTTCTCAGAAGACCTTGCAAAGAAAAGTATGTGTAACATCAAAGACATAGAAAATGAGTTTTCAAAAAAAAACTAGTCAACACTTCCTCAGCCTTTTCCATTATCCGTTCATATGCAGCCTTCCTTCCCGACTCAAATACGAACTCACTTGTGCGCAAGGCAAAGGGTCCCATTTTTTCCCTTGGACTCAATTTTGTGCTCAAGTTTTCTCGCCTTGCTAGAATCCTCTGCAAAATGCTTTGATGGTTTGAGCAATGGAGTTGGTGGTAATACCATCGCAGCAACCTCTTATGCGGCCTCTGAGATTCCAGCGATCCCCTTTTCCTATACTGCGCCATACGCTCAATTTTTTAGCTTAGTATTTTTGCAGGATTACAAGATTTACAAATATGACTCGCTTATACCAATAAGTTATTCGCCATGGCCAGCCGCTTGCGACCGCTCGAGAAAGAGAAAGGTTGAGGGAAACATAAATGCGTAAAGTTCAGTAAACATTATGAAAACTGGAAAAACTAGAGTGGAATCTAAAGAAAGGGCAAGACTGTTTCAGGTAAAACTTTATTGTTAAGGCGATGATCACATCACCATTGGCTGGCCAAGCACATCTGCCAGCTTATCTGAAGGACTCATCACATCATCCGATTTTTCCATTTCCACAAAAGTCAACCGATTCATCACAGCCGTCGTTTCTTTACAACATGGTGAAGGTAAATATTTTCCACTTTTACATTTTTTCATAACAATTGGAGTAGTGTTTTGTCAAAATAATATTGAGGCGCGTCATAAATCCTCCTTAAGTGGTTGTGTGTGATATTGTCACGATTGAATGACCTTATATGAAGTATCCAGCTATCTACACACTCTAGAGCTTAGACTGAGAAATAACTGATCTTCTGTGCGTGTCCCCATCAGATATTGGACCAGTCGGGGCTGCACAGTTGGCACAGCTGTGTGGACGGGCTGCTGTTAACCAGGAAGTTCTGTAAAATCGTGCATAGCTTTTCAAAAACTATTTTTGCATGGTAGGGGCACATGGGGCTATGGGACACAGAAGTAAGTCCATGTTCTGAGCCTCACTCAAAGTGCCAAAAAAAGGGGTTCAGAAACCTGAGGAGCTGCACTTTTTCGCACCAATTTTTTTGCAGCAAATACAGTACCCAACTTAGTCATGTCATCCTTTCTTGTTTCTTAAGCTGTAGCAACAGTACAGGACAGCATAACATCGAGGATAAATTCACAACGAACGCGTGGAAATTCGAAAATTTGAGGGTCTATTTTTTGCAGTTTATTCTGGCTGTATTGAAGTTTATGTCCCAGTATTATTTTTTTCCATATTATTTGAGTTAAGAGCACCATTTACTCAAAGGCAGTGAACACGATGGCTAGAGGGTGGAGCGGCTTTGATGACCCACGACGTCCTAGGTTGGCCGGACCCTTCGGGCCAGGTGGTGGGTGTGGGAATGATGCTAAAAAACCAGATGCGACCTGTCGCTTTTCAAGGTTTTGCGGCGCGTTGCAGCAGCAGGCCCAAATTTCTGGCGGCGCGGCGACACGGCGATGCCTGTGGCGCATATGCAGCACGCGCGTAGCAGCAGTGTGCGTTTCCTGACCGACACTCACTATGTGACTGTGCTGACATCCGCATATTGACGAAAATGTAGCGCTTTGTGGCACTATTATCATTAAATCACCATTGAGCCCTTCATTACGTATCGGTAGTCTATCACTTTTGTTTATTATATGTGTTGTTACTTCATTTTCAAGTATTTATTAGCTTATATGTGCTTTCAGCAAGAACCGCTGCCATCAAGAAGTGCACCTATCGCTGCCTCGCTACCTATTGGACAAGGTCATTCAATCATGACTCCTGAACGTAAACACAGGGTAATTATTGATTACTTTAACTAAGAAATGTGACCTTCACGAGAACTTTGCCATTACAGAAACAACAGAATGATGACTATGTGAAGCTGATACGTGAGCAAGATCTCAGCGATGAACGAATAGCTGCCATACCCATACCGGTTCCGCAGGCTTTAAGCCTTGATCCAAGTAAGAAATTTGCAGTGTCTACATTATAGCTACGTCAATTTCCATTTTGATGTGGAGGACATTACATCAAAGGGAACGGAGAATTTGCCGTTGATTTCACATTGTACACTTTGCTGTGATCGTATTAGAATTGAGGGCGGTAAACCAGTGAAAGAGAGTAGTATGTTGCTGCAATAGTTCGTGCAGATAAGGGTGACCCCAAATTCACGCGAGAATTCCTTTAAAGTTACAAATTCGGAAGCGAAAAGGATTAACCCCGGGTATTCCCTCCCCTGCAAAGATTATGATTTCTGTAGGCGCAGCAACTGTGCTATCGGACCACCTCCTTCATGGATGAGAACCTTTCTCCATTTTTTCCCCACATTGAACGCACTTCGTGTTGGATGGTGCGCGAAACAGTTGTGAGCCAGGGAATACAAATTTTTGAGTGAGACCAAGGGAGGACCGTGGGTGCTCAGCATCAAAATTGTCCTAATCTTTTCCAATATGACGCTCATCAAAGGCACTTACTACGATGGCTGGAGGGCGGAGCGGTTTTCATGACCTCATTACGCGTCATTGGTGGATCAAACCCCTAGACGTGCTGGAGGACATGGTTTGTAACCGCTATGCCCCTTCACTAGTCACGCCTAATGAAGTCTGCAAAACCGCTCCGCCCTCCGTCATCGTGTTTACTGTATTTGAGGGGAAAGTGCTACTCTGCGGCTGTCCTGAAATTTCTTACTTTATGCGCACGCGCCTTTTATGGTGACTGTAAATATCGAAAACCATGTTAAGGTGTAGCTGTATACATTGAAGTAACTGAAGTCAAAGTAGTGTCTTCACCGTGCTAGAGTTGACTGGAAAAGTCGGCGAAAGTGTTGACCTAAACGCGGGCAGAGTTGGGGCAGCTTGGGTCCTGTTTTGGGTGGGAATTGGACTGGCAAAAGCTGTGGTGCACTCTTTACGAATGCGCTGTATGCATTGAATTGACCAATCTTGAACCTAATAATCCTAATCTTTCTTTCAGGTTTTCGAGCGGTATCCGAGCAGCAAGTGGTGCAACAGGTGGTTCAAAATAAACGATTCGAAGAGGTAGATGTGCGTGAATCGATGACACATCTATGCAAAAAATTGGCCGAAAAACGGGTGTTTGGTTCAAAACTCATGGCCGAAACTACCGTGGCTGGTCTCAATCACTCCACATTCCCAAATCTACCAATCGAGGGAATCATGTACATACAACGTAAGAATCAGAAATCTTTTATTACTGTCTGGAGATCATCAGAACTGTTTCATGAGGGCTCACTTTCGGTTCTTCACTTCCGGGTTTGCTCTGTGATTCTGTCATCTCACGAATTGTATGCTAAGTACTGTTTCCAGATGTGTGTCGAAAAGTTCTTGGTGATCGATTTTCGAGTGATGACGACTTCTGGGAGAGTCTTCGCGATTCGATGCGTAAACTGGCCGCACGGTGTCGTCGCGTACGCCATGCGAAAAAGACGAAGAGTTCACGTGAAGAAGGTGTGATGCTGGCTGGTGAACGATCAGCGGGATGGCCTGAGGGCAGTGTAGCGCAGACACTTCAGAGTCTCAGTTTACCTGTAGAAAAGCCCACACATTCCGTTCAAACCAGGCCGATCAGCACAGATCGAAAAGTCACCGCTGACATCAGCGACACGAAATTCGCTGAAACTCTTCAAAGTGGCCTGCACGCGTTAGCTAGTGCTACTCTCACGAACCAGGTGTGTATAATCTTTTTCAGTGGTTCTTCTTCACATCACATCAATTCTCAGTACTCATTGGATGTTTTAGGCACTGCCGGCAACCTTAGCAGAGATGTCATCTGCGTGGTCGCTTCTGCAATTGCACAAGAACACCGAATCGCTATTGCAGCGTGAGTTGCGCTTCAACGACGCATCGTCGCCTTGAAGGGCTGCCTGTAGCCCGTTTATAGTCGCTCAGCGCTGCGCCCGCGGTCCTCGTTCGCGCCCACGTTTTGCCTCATACCTGAATCTGTCTCGATAGACATCGCTCCGTCTGCCTCCTCTTATCAGCGTTGCTTCACACATTGTTGCCTGCCTCCTTAAGCCCAGAGCCCTCGCTTCTTATGGTTGTTCATATTCCCGGCCGTTCACCCAATCCCAGTGATGATTCGCATCCTCGGTGACCGAAACACATTGTTTTCTTTTTCCTAGAGCAAATGATTTATTTACCCAGAGCATTTTTAGATTTTAGTCGTCAGTGTTTGTTTATTTGTTCATTTGTGTGTATTTTCATGCAATATTGTTTATTTCTTTGCTTCCTTACTTGTTACTTCTTCTCAGGAATTTCCCTCTCAGGATTCTCTTTACGTGATTATTTTTTCCATACTCAGGACATTTACATCAGGAATTTTCTCTACTTCAGGGAGGTCTACGGACCCAAATCGTTCACGATTCAGGCAGGTCTTCGGACCATTTCTTTTTATTTTCCTTATTATCGCTACCTCTAACTCAGGATACTGCGGCTTGTGTATATTATATTACTCTCAGCTTATGTCGTGCTACCTGTGTTTTCTCCTTTTGAGTGTTTCTTCCATGTTCAAAACGCCGGCATCAGTCAATACGACTTGTATAACTCGTATTACTTGTTCATTGGTGTTTACTATTGCTGTATTACTGTAAGATGCAACTGATTCAAATGATCATTTTGAAACGATCGATGAATTTCGTAAAAGTCACTTGCACCTTGCCTCATTTACTCATGTCTTCGTTCTTTCGTGGATCTTGGTCAACAAATGCGCTCTGTGGCCAATTGTTGACCAGAATGCTCTTTGTCATATGTGGATCCAATTCGTAAAGTGAGTGAGGTCACACTAATTCCTTACGTCACATCTTTAAAACCTTTCATGAAACATCCCGTGGACTACTTCAAACCCGGCTCATATACTTGCTTTGCTGTCGGTGATTGCTTATATAAATCGGTAATAAACATTTATGAAGTGCACATGTTTTTTCTTTGAAATCACATGGAAATGGGATATGGGTAAGTTGGCGTTACAAAACTGGGTCAAGCAGCAGAGACAGCAGGGCCAGAGACAGACGAGCGTCAAGGGTTGCTCGGCCTCGACGAGGTGGTCACAAGCGCCGGGATAAGCAATGAACATAGCATCGATAGCCTGTTCGCGAAATGATGGGAACAGCGATTCGCGTCGAATGTCACTAAATGAGCGCGGCTTAACCTAAACGCGCTCAATCAATTCCACTGCTTCAACAACGGTACCGTGTAAAAGAAAGGCGAGTTGCATGGACAGAGGAAGAGGTTTGGGAAAGGCAGGGCAAAATTGCTTCGAGCGTTTTCCCAATCAAGATGAAGTATCTACGAATTCTCTGCGTCAACTCTATGAACAATTGCATTGTTCTGAAACTTTGAGACTGTACACTGGGTGCATGCTTTTTTTAGAAAGCAGAATGCGTAGGAATTTTGCATCCGTTCCAATTTCTGCAGGAATTCGTTTAAGAACCAAGCCAGGATCCTTAAAAGTGTAACAACGCATCAAATTGTGCCCCTCTGCAGTACTCCAGCAAAAACCCAACGGGGCCATTTTGGCGTATTAGCCTTATCAAAACCGCTGAGAAGTGTAAATTTTTCAGCTGACAGCGTCCTTTCTTTGCTCTCTATGATTTTACTGGGGGATCGTATCTGAAAATTTTCCTCGACGTCTCGTTTAACTCTGCCTCGGTGGTTTTGCGTTGAAATCAGTCGTACCAGTAGTTGATGCACACACTATATAGCATCAGAAGGTCGCCGCAAATCGGTAAGGTTTTTATGTCATTTTATTGGCGCCCCCTAGTAGGCTTCATCAGCAAATTAAACATTACCTTATTATCAGCTTATATCCATCGGCCCTTAAAGCAACGGTCTCGGAACGAATTCGAGGCATAAGCGGTCGGTAACGAAGTTGTAGGTAAAGAGTTGACTGGAAATAAAGGGAAAAAACAAATGAATCCGCCGACGCCTCTAAACGGGTTTCACATAGTGGACGAGTTGTCTGGACTACTTGCTTCGCCGAATCTCAACCGCATTTGCCCTAATACAATTAGAGACATATGCATCATATAAAAATAGAAATACAACAACCAAACGAAATAAGCAAGCAAAAGTAATGAAAAGACGCAGCAATGATTGGCAAGTGGGCGTTTCCAAAGATATTTGCGAACACCCCTTTCAACGGCGTCTTCCTGGCTTCTTTGCGGCTTTCTAAGGTGAGTTTCTTGGTTAGTAACACTTCCTATGGTCTTGATTAGGGCTAGCGCATCATTTCCACCCCATAGCATAGGATTATTAGAACCGTGCTGAAATTATTAGAACCCTGCTGTTGCTTTAAGAATCAATGAGAAGGGGTTGACCGCGGTGAGATCCCATGTAGTGCTCGACCGCTGTAGTACTGACCCACCCGATCGCAGTGCTGATCTATCTATTATTGAATATCGATAACGGACACGAAGAGTACTTGCCTGGCAACCCATCTCCCTTTTTCTGCCTAGCCGTTCCCCTTCGTTGCATCCCTTAAACATACTCCTTCTTTCTGTCTTCTATCCAGATTTTGTCGGCAGAAAATGGAGATTTCTTTACCTTTCTTCATTTTGCGTTTTAGTCAAATTTCACGTCAATTCGTTGCGACAGACAGTCCAGTCGAAGTAGCGACAGGATGAGCAACGTCAGCGGGAGCTCGAACAGCGGTTGGCGGTGGCGTTGGCAGGCTCACATCTTACATCTGGAACATTGGCCAATGCTTCGCAAGAGCCTGGACGAGGCTGAGCATCCGAAGTCTACCCTCAACGATGTTTGCAGTGGTAGAAATAGGTTAGTTGTGAGCCCTCATCAAAGTCGATGATGCAAGTATGGGGAGAACTTGGGTAATTCGATCTTGCAAGCTATGGACATAACAATCCCAATTGATAGCTTTCTTGATAAACGAAAACGCAGGTTTCAAACGGTCTATAGAGAACGGGAAGCCAAAAGAATGTTAAACATAACTATAAAAAGGATCAGCTTTGTAATATGGGAATCTATCTAGCTAATCGGTTCACCTACAAGCTAAGGTGAAACCTGCATGGTCGGGGAATCCCTATTTATATTATGTCATCCCAGAAGTATTTACGCTTTTTTTCAAACTTAAAATTTTCTGCTGCAATCTCATACTTTCACATCATATCACATATAGTTCGGAAGAGAATGGTCTGCTATGAAAAGCTATGTTTCGCTACCACATTCGTTGCAGAGTTTTTTTAATTCACGCCTAGAACTAGGAGTTGGAGTCGATCAAAATTAGCTGAACTGATAACTAGCTCTAACTCTATTTCCTTTAGGGGGAATCAATCAGTGATACCCTGTGCATACCCTCTACTTCGTTATGAACTCCTCTCGACGTTTCGATACTAGGCTTTTTAACGGCGTATCGTTCCTTCTTCAGATTCAGTTTTTCCGCCAGTATTAATGGTCAAGCACAATTTCTCAGAGTCTGGCTCAAATTTTTTTCCACAGCCGAGACATTGAGAAACTGGTGGGTTAAGAGCAAGTCCTGACCAAATTAAGAAGGCATGCCTGAGACTTTCCCATCTTTTCGGGGAAATTATTTCAAACTTATGTGACCATTTTTTGCGGACTGAACATCTTATCACGCAGGCCCGAAATTTGATCTATTTAATGACAAATACTGAAACATATCATATGGTCAAGCAGAGTAGAAAAGGAGCTCATGAATGATATATCAATTTTTATGAAACACTGCTGCTTCATAGAAAAAATTTCACTTCAAAAATCCCTGTAGCTTATATTTCGAACAGAAATACCTAAATTGAAAAAAAATACGGGAAGGCTTTTTTCTACAAACCAACAACGAAATGTTGAGATGAGGTCGTGGATAAGTAGAAGGTACATCATCGATTGATATCCCCTTGCAAAAATAGAATTAGCCTACATAGTTGTCGGTGAGGCTAATTTTCGTCGTCTGGACCTCCCACTTCGCAGGCCTAAAACTCAAAAAGTCTGCAATGAATGTGTAAGCGAAGCAAGGGCTTTTGAAGAGGAAATAATTCTTTTTAATTCTTCATCTTCTCTGTTCTTATTCTGTCTCTGTTTCTGAATAAAATTGGCAACATATTTGTGGCACAACTTAATAATACTAGGTACCGGATAACTTTGTGTCGATTCTTTGTGTTCAGGAAGTTTTGGGGCTGATTACCATAGAAAATCACATCTCAGAAAGTTTTTCGCTGATTGATGCTGCGTAATGTGTTGCTTATTAATTCCTATAGTTGATTCACAATTTATCTTGCCCCTAATTTTCACACTTTTTTTGAAAATTCCTGCGTCCATTGTCCAAATCGCATGTGGGTACCAAGTGCCTTCATAGTCGGGCTGAAAAGCGTTGCTTTCATTGGAGGGATACTGTAGTTTGGAATGTTAACCGGTTTTTCACAGCTTCTTGGAAGACAGTGAAGTCTCTGAAGGGATGCATGCACTGGTCGTCACAAAGGTAGCGTTCGAGAAAGGGTTGCACCAATCTTGTGTTGAAATGGTAGGACACTTTGATTGTAATGGATCGATGGTGCACAAACGTTGTCACGAACTTGACTTTGCAAGACATCCTGATGGATGTGCTCACCTGCTACTCACTTGTTGCTTAGGAAGGGTGCGTTTTGACCTCACGTGGCAAAAAAGACTCCATAAAAATTGTCCAGTTGAGCTGGTAAAATTTAATTTTTCTATAATACAATGCAAACCCCTACTCTAACTAACTGTGTACTTCTTTTGTCCATACCTAGCTTTTTAGCAAGTGAGAGGTATGATCTGCCATATGATGTCAAAAACGACCTGTCTCTCTTTTTGACTCAAAAATTCTGAGTTCCAATCGTACGAGCTTTCCACTCATAATGTTAGATGGTAAAATGCCAGGGAGTCATGTGATGGTATGCCGTCCATTCCCCGCATTCTGAATTTGAAAAATATGTATTGCTGGGTCGATACTTTTGGTGAAAAAAAACGAAACTAAGATATCCGGTCCTAACAGTCAGTTGGTTGCAACTGGAATATCACATGGAGAAGTAGCCCGCAGGCTTAGATCTTAGATTTGAAATCAAAATCCTATTATTGAGTTTTTCTGTGATCTATTGTTTGGCAAGACTATCAGCACGCACGACTTATGTAAGTGAAAGTTCTTCATTCATCAGCTTCCTTCCTACCCTTCGATACATCCCTTTCACAACAAGTTTCCATTTGATAGTCTAGTAATACTTTTCAATGTAGATCGGGTGTCCCCCAAGAGGCCCACCGCGCGACGAAGGAAGCGACACAGACGCGACGGGACGAGTCGGAGCGCGTGCTGTGCGATATGAGCCGTGGGCGACGGACTTTTGGTGCGTCCGGGGTTGCACGCGGCAAACTGCGCGGCGAATCCCGCCGCGATTCGGGCGCGACATCCACCGTATCTCCCGTCGTTTGTTGGCAAGTAGCTCAGCCTGGCAATTTACCAATAAATGGCGTCCTCCACTCTTGAATTGTTCTGCTCTTCCTTTCTTGTTAGCTTTGCTTGCGGAGTCAATGCTATTCATATTCACTGCGATGTTTTCTGTACATTATCTATTTTACTGTGTATTTTGTTGCTAGAAAACTAGTGCTACAGGATTGGTGATGCAGACATGGAGACAAATGTTCGCGGAGGCACATCAGTTCGTCTTCATCACGAACAGTTCTTTTTTTGCAGAATTCGTATTGTCATTATGTCATTGATATGTGCCAGGCTCACGCCTGCACAATACGAAATACAAAAATACAAAAATACAAAACGTAATACAAAAAGAAAGAAAAAAGAGTAATAGATTCAAGGATCTATTCCTGAAACTAACACGCGCAGCTTATAACTTGTTAGGCTACAGAACAGCGAATCAAGTACAAGTGATGTGAAGTGCGCCCCAATGAGAACCCTTGTCGCCCGAATGACAGATAACGAAATTGGGCAAATTGCCGCGCACGTTGCCGCGCGATTTGCCGCGTGCAACCCCGGACGCACCAAAAGTCCCGCACCCATGAGCCGTAGTGTGTTACACTCTATTTAACCTGACGCCTAACCGCTACAGCAAGCGCTCCAACTCGTCCTTCGCCGTGTCTGCGTCTCATCGTTGGCCGCGCGGTGAGCCTCTTGGGGGTTAGCCATGTAAATCAAGCGGTTCTTGGTGGAAAATTTTAAATCACAGCACCCACCAATGAAGGAGCCTAACCACGCGCTTTAGCCCAGAACCTCAGCGATATACAGTAGCGGTCAAAAGTTTGGAAACTTTTTTGTTTTTGATCTAGCGAAGCCAATGAACAACTAATTTGCCTCAAATTCACGTATAATATACAAAATTAAGAGCAAAATACGACGCGTAACCCGATTTTCTGAAAATACAAACCATAACTGAAAAATAAGATTTTTCGAAGAATTGGCGCGTCAAAAGTTTGGAAACTTTCTGTTTTCCTGGTTATTACAATTTCTTTTCCTTAGTATTTGCACGTTTTAGTTAATTTTGGTGAGAATATTAAGTATCACGTAATTATAAAACGAATTCACGTGAAAGGAAAACCTTACTTTCATTCCAGAGGTTTCTCTTGATCCCATTGTTCGAAGTATGGAGGAAATCTGTTTCTCATCAGTTCATCTTCTACAGAATTGCTATCATGGGAATTTTTTAGGGTCATCAGAGTCGAGCAACCATAAAGAAAACGGCCCGGCTACAAAAACAAATTTACGAAGAAATTGGCCTTTTTCTAAGACTCTGAACTCTGGTCGGCCCGTTCCGTCCCCCGTCACCATCTACCAAAAAACGACTTTTTCGGGTTTCTGTCTCAGTCGATCGCAAGCGGAAGTGCTGCTATACGTCCGCTAGGGTCTAGCGAATATTATGGGAGATGTTTCAACTAGGAGCCGTCGTTGGGCTTTTAGAGCAGGATGGCCCAACTGGCTTCCGCCCACAAGCGATGAACATGGACGGAAGGCTGGAGGTACAAAATTGTGCTCAGCGACGAGTTGAATTTCTGCCTTCTTGGAACTGATGCTGTGAACTTTGTGAAGTGATTTGTCGACTGGGAACCTCATTTTAGGTATCAGATTCCGCAGGTCAGGAAATGGTGGAGCAGTGACGTAGACGAGGGTGTGTTGGACCATCAGGCGATTTCTCCCTACTCTGTACAAAGCGAAAAGTGGGGTGGCCTTAATCTAAGGATAGTCTGGAGAATGCAATGCTACCATTTGGTGGTTAGAACTGGTCGAGAAATATGGTTTTGTATCAAAACAATGATCCGACGCAGGCCTGCCTTCTCATTGTCGCCTTACTAAACTCAGAAAAAAATGCTGTAGTGAAGGAAACAAGTCAAGATTCAAAAAAATAACTACCTTGTGCACCTTAGGGAAAGCTCACATATCGTCCAATCCACGTTTCAGCAAAAATTCTGCCGATTAATTTCATTTAGCTAACGAACTGTAGGATTTCACTTCAGATCCCGCAAAGGACGTTACAACGGAATCAGTGTTGCTAAAAAAAACGACGCCATCGTAGAATTACACAATTACTCAACAAATTTTTGAGTTCTCATGCGGATTGGAGGGGTACTGTGCTGAATTCGTTCCAAAATTGCAGTTTCCAAACTTTTGACGCGTCATTTTTTGAAAAAATTGAATTTTTTAAAACTGATTCCCGGTTTTGTGCAATCCTGCACGGCATCGTATTCTGCAATTGATTTTCTATATAATATGTGAATTTGAGGCATCTTCGTTGCTTAATTACTGCGTTAGATCGAAAAGAAAAAAGTTTCCAAACTTTTGACCGCTACTGTATCAAGGAGCCGTTTGAGTCAATTCAGAGGAGTGTTGTTGACAACAAGGGTGTGAACTATCAATACCATAACTATACAATTTACATTTACTGAGGAACAAAGTAAAAAACAAAGCGGTGGATTGCCAACCGAAAAGTCGATTCCGGCTTATTTCCACTCTGCATCTTCGCCTTTACCAGATTGTAAGATGTTCTTGCCCGTTCTTATCCCTTAAATTCAAATGGGTATGTCTCGACTAACGCCCAACGTATTCGTTCGCAATAAAAAACCATCAAAATCTACTGTTCCTTGCCAACATCAAATGAGGCAGATCAATCTGTACATTCAAGAAATGCCAGGAACTGGTAACTCAAAATTTTACCCTTTTTTTCCATTAGGAGACTTCCTGCTTTCATTCTGTCCATTCCTTCAAACAGATTATACATCGAGGTCCGTTAAGATGACGATAAGTCAAGTACTTAAAGCAACTTCAGATCTTCTCTTACTTTTTATCTGCTTGCACACCACTTTCAGGTCCTGAGCGTTACGACCTTTCACGAGGGGAAGTGATCAGTGGTGTGGTGTGTTCAGGTCTGGAGTAGCTGTGAGACGATGATTATGGTAGCATTTTAAGTAGGTAGGTGCAAATTTATGAAATTAAATAGTACGATAACTGGTTTTTTAATTTCCAGAGGGGCCGTTCACTTAGCGGATCATCGGCTATTCCAAAATTCTCTTGAGTCTAGTCTTGAGCAGTAGATGAGCTACAAGAGAGCGTCTGTCAGACAACATTTGCCTTCGTCACACGACCAGAATCGTTGCAAACGCGAAAAAGGCAGCAGGTATGTAGGTCGTGCAGAATTCTGGCTGTGCCGCTAAAGGATCGAGACTCGGCGCCTGCGCGATAGAGGGCGTATTCACATCGTTTAGCAAGCGTTACTAGTCCCTCCAAATGCCTTCATGCTTCTGCCCGCCTTTGGATTTGACGCGCCAGCATGGGCAGCTTTGAGCTTAAACCAGGGTCGACAGTTCGTTATGCAAAGTCCAACGAGAGGGTCGTATTTGGCCGACAGAAAGGGGGGGGGGGCGAATTCGCAGGGGTCGATGTCGCAGTACGTACGTGGGGTATAACTTTCGAGGCCTCCCCACCTATTAACTACAATCGAGTGCAGAGCGCATCTCAGAGCAGATTCTACTGCAGAAGTGTATATATTTAACAGTACACGTACGCAAATAGTGCTCTATAGGAAACCAATGTCAGTAAACGCAACTAAGTTAGTAGAAGAGTGAGAGACCATCTGGATAAACTGACTTGTAAAGGCTAACAACAAAAGTTTGAGAAGGAATAGTTGTCCGCCGGCGACTTTTTGAAAAGATCAGTATCGGTTGTGAAGCGCGAGGCTTATACTTCGTCATGGTGAACATTATTTCCATAAAATTGCTTGGAAGCGAGCTGTAAGTGTTTGAATGTTCGAAATTCGCGTTTCAGAAGAGTAGCTCCGAAAAATCATAAGAAAAATTGGTCTAACTAGGCGATTTTTTGTCCCTGTCTGTTTTGAAGTGAATGAAGTATTTGTTAGAAAGTACTATCTATCTGGTTTTTCCCAGGCGAAGGAAATTTGCAAAATGATGAACATTGAGAAAGGTGTAGCACTTCAAGGCCGAAAAGCCAGCGCTTTGAAAATCGGTCTGCGACTCTCCCAAATGGTCCAACGGGGTGATTTTTTGTCTCCATCAATTTTGAAATGAGTTCAAGTATTCGTTAGAAAGCTCTAATCATCTAGTTTTTTTTCCAAGGGGTGAAAAATTGCAAAGTCGAATCTAAGAAAGTCATAGTAATTTGAAGCCGAAAAACTGCTTGCGCACAAAAAATGGTCCTACGGGGCGATTTTTTGAAGGAATTAAACTTTGCAAAGCTGGGGGACTCTCTGAGAGAAAACAATCCAAAGTTCCAAAATTTTCTTATCACTTCTATCATGTCAAGAATAAATATCAAGAAGTGCGCATTTCGAAGAATTCTTAATTCTCCACTGCATAACTATCACATTTACAAGATACGGCATAAATATGGTAATTTCCTGAAGTTGGCAGCCTCGCAGATTACAATATACCTAGCATATCGAAAAATATTGATTCTAAGTAGGAATGCACTCATTTGAGAATTATTATTCCGCGTTGGTCTGCCCGCGCTACGGTGAGGGGAAGATGTACGCGAAAATGCAAACGCGACGCTACCGCGCTCAATTCGGTTTAATTCCCGAAGTAGTATAATGAACTAGTACCAGGCACACACAAATAATTATTGTGCAGCACATAAAAAGTGTGGGGGGTGGCGTATCGAGACTCGACAAGGGGGGATTGTAAAATTTTAAAAAATTTTCCCAACGTGACGGTTGACCTTGGCTTGAACCTTAACAGTAGTAGTATACAGTTGAGTCAACAACTGGTCTTTACATTTTCTGCCCTCGACAGCACGGTGAAAAATCGCCGTTATATCTTTATTCGCCTGCGAATACGGTAAGCATTTCAGTATAACTCTTGATACACCCAAAAACAATTTGAATTCGATTAACACCAGTTGGTCAATGAAGCCCAAGTGTCTCTATGAAGATGCAGGGAAAATATTCGGATACCTCAGACAGAAAACCAAATTTTCCAACCAAAAGAAGCGGTTCTCTTGCTGACGTTTGGGAAGCAGTCTACACTGTGAGGGTTTTTCCAGTAGTTGTATTCAAATTGAATTTCCTTGGAATTTTTCTCATGTTTTGGCACGACGAGATAGCAAACTTTGTTTTTTCAATTCAAATTTCTGAGATAGCAAATTTATCTTTTTCTTCTTCTTCTTCTGCCAAGCGTCAGTGTCGCAGGGTCCGCTGTCTTCGTCAGTCGTTGCCACTCCGCTCTGTCCAAAGCATCTTCTTTCATGGTGGTGACTTCACTCGGGTACTCATGAATGCGTCGCTCTAAATCTTCTTGGGGCTTCTCGCTGTCGCTTGCCTTCCACCTAAAAGTCCATCGCTGTTCTTATCGGATGATCTTACGGCCTCCTTAACACGCGCCCATACCACCGCAGACGTTGCTCTCGCATCCTCAGTTGGACAGGGGCAGTCTGCATAACCGCACTGACATCCTCATTTGTGACCCTGTTTAGCCGCGTCCACCGCAGGCCCACCTCACCATCCTCATTTCTAGAGTTAGCAAGAAGAGTAACGGGCTCAGGGCTAATCTTTAGTGCACCACGACTGTGATGTCCACCTCCTTCGTGAGGCCGTGTGGGGGGCGTATGGCTGCCTTAGTCCCACCGTACATGTCGATCACCAGGGAGATAAGGTGTTTTCGCACATTTCGTTTCCTAAGCGATCTCATCAGTGCTGCTGCGATAGGCAGTCGAACGCCTTCTCGAGATCGAGGAAAGTTAGGTAGCACGGTCGACGCTTCTCTCGATACTTCTCCATCACTTGCCTTGCGATGAAGACGGCATCCGTTGTTGACGTCTCTGGCATGAGCCGAAATTGTTCCTGGGAGATCGGGACCAACTCCAACAGCCTAGAGTCGACCACCGCTCGTATAGCTTCATGACGTGTGCAGTCAATTTGATACCGCGGTAGATAGAGCAGTCCATCGCCGCGTCATCCTTCTGGTTGAAGCTAGGGACGACAGTATTGTTCTCCAGACATCCGGCATCCTTCCTTCCGCAGTTATCCATGGTCAAGAAGAGCAAGCCACCCTACGATGTGCTCTCCAAGCGCCTTCGAAGCGGGATCAACCGTCCGTTGGACAAAGTCCAACGAGGGGGTCGTATTTGACCGACCGAAAAGGTGGGTCGTATTAGCAAAGGTCAAAATCGCAATAAGTAAGTGAGAGGATTAACTTTCAAGTGCTTTCCCAACTACGTTTCAACCGCCAACGAGTGCATGACACACCTCAGAGCAGAAGAGTCCAATGCAGAAGTGTCCACATTTAACTGTTCACGTAAACAAATATGCTCTCGAAGTGAACCAATGCCTTCAAACCGAACCTAAGTTGGTAAAAGAGTGACCGCTTGGGTAGATTGACTGCTAAAGGCCCACAAGAAAAGTTTGGGAAAACATTACTAGCCTGTCGGCGACTTCCTAAAAATGGTTCAGTATCTGTTATGAGTCACAAAGCTTGTACTTTCTCATGGTAGCATTATTCCCCACAAAATTGAGTTTGGAGAAAGCTATGGGTGTTTGAATGCTGAAAACTCGTGTATTCAGGAGAGCAGCTCCGAAAATGCATGAAAAAAAAAACGGTCCAACGGGCCGATTTTCCGAAGGGTCATTTTAAAAACAAGACCAAGTATAGATTCGAAAGCACTAACCTTCTAGTTTCTTCCAGAAGGACAAGAATTGCAAAAAGTTGAATATGAAAAAAAGTTATAACAGTTCAAAGCCAAAAAACCAGCGCTCTGCAGAAAATCGATCCGCGATTTCCCCAAAACGGTCCAACGGAGCGATTTTTTGACTCCATCAATTTCAGAAAAAGATAAAGTATTCATTAGAAAGCTCAAACTCCTAGTTTACCCCAGGAGGACAATAATCGCTGAAGGTTTTTCTGAAGAAAGTTATAGTTGTATTAAAAGCCAAAAAACCCGATTTTTCAGAAAAAAACAGTCCAACGGGGCGGTTTTTTGAAGAAAAAAGACTTCGCAAAGGTTGAAGTACTTTCTAGAAAGAAAAGAAAATGAAGTTCAGTATTTCCATACCGCTTCTCTCGCTTTCATGATTCAAGAAAATTACAACCTTTCAAACTAAGAAGTGCGCACTTCTGTGATTTTTGTTTTTCTATCCCGTATCCAACACTGTTCTGAAGATATGCACAAACGTGATAGTTTCCTTGAAGTAACAGTCTCGTAGATTACAAATCTCCTTAGTCTCCAACTTTTCTCTTCTTGTAACCTCGGCATGTTAGTTGTAAGCTTCTTAAATTTCTTGTGCCTATTTCACTAGAAATCCAAGAATGAACAGCCGCGATGAGTGTCCTTCAATAACGAATGACCTCCTACCGTTCATTCCGCACTGCGAGCTGTAGAATAACAGAGCGTTACGTGCGTCTCCTAATTATTTTTGACATAAGGAGACAGTATGGCATTATTCAGTTTCAACTAACTAACGCTCTTGTGTGGTAGCGGACTTATCCGCTCAAAAGGTGGAACCGCCGGTGAGTTTATTTCTTGCACTGCCCTGATCTTCTCGAGGGGTTTCTGACACGATGTCGGAACCGGTAGGGTTGATGAGGCGCTTGGTGGTGTAGAGCGTAAATCAAGCACTTGAAACATGTCCAGGCCTCTGAAGACGACGATTCAGTCGAAACGTTAGGCCAATGAAATTAATGTTCCACCAAACAACCTCGTAAGGCACAAGAAATTTAAAAATCTCCTTAGTGTTCTGAAAAATATTGACGTTGAACAGAAATACAGGTTATTGAAAATTAGCCGCCTCGATCTATCCGGCGCTGGGTTAAGGGGAAGATTTGCGCGCCAGTGCGAATTCGATGCCACCGCGCTCAATCTGATGCAACCCTCGATGTAGTAGAACGAAGTAGTACGCAAGCATGCACACACCATGTGTACAGTACATAATGAGTGTTCGGGGGGGGGGAGGTCGTATCGAGACTCGCTAAGGGCAGGGAGTTGTAAATTTTTCGGAATTGGTCCAACGAGACGGTTGTCCCTGCTTCCAAGCCTCTATTGGCACTCCATTCAGATCAACCGCCTTTTCAACCTTCATCTTCCCAAGTGCACGCCGAACCTCATACTCGACCCAGACTGCGATAGGACCCGCTCAAGGCCTCTGCCTGTGAGTTGATCTTGTGAGGGAGCTCCTCGTTCAGAAGCCCCCTGATGTACTCTTCCCCTCCTCCGGACTTCGGATGGCTTGCTCAGGATGGCGCCGTTGCTGGCTTCTCTTCACACTCTCCACCATCCTGATGTCTTGAGCAGCCCGATCCCGTGCTTTTGTCGGCCTGATGACAAACTTTTCTGCGTTTTTGCTTTCTATCTTCTCGTACGAGGCGTCCATCTCCGTGTTCTTCGCCTTGGCGACCGCAGCCTCACCGAGCCTCTTGCAATTCTTGTAGACAGCAAAGTCCTCAGAGCTTCGTGCCTTTTGCCAGCGCTTGATGCTTCTTTCCTCTGCTTCACGACTCGCTGGACCTCCTCGTTCCATAACCATGCTGCCTTGTCTCATTTGAATCACCTCGCGTTTCGCCCAGTACCTCCTTGGCGCGCTGGAGGGTGATCTCGGCTTCGTTGCCCCAAGTTTGCTGCACTGGCCCTATAGGATGTGGGATCGATTATCCTTCGCTTGAGGTCGCTCTTCTCTGCTTGGTGCAACTTCCACTACCGGATTCTCCTCTCGGTCCTCACCCTCGTCTTCTTGGCAAGATCTATGGCTATGCCTGCCAGAGGGGGCCTGGCTTGGGAGCGAAGTCCTCGCCAGGGAGTGTCTTGATGTCCTTCACAGTTCTCGGGGGTGATCTTCTTACGAGCACATGGTCGATTTCTGTTTGTCGCCTTCCACTGCTGTATGTTACCTTCCGAGTCTCCCTTTCCGGGAAGAGCGTGCTGCAGGTATCCAGGATGCGAGCCTTGGCCAGGTCCAGACCCTCTCTCTCAGCTTCGTTCCTACCCCTCTACCTCCGTGCACCCTTTCCAGACCTCTTCTGTCACTGCCGACGTGACCATTCAGATCACCTGCTATGGTGTGATAGTCGCCGTCCGGAATCGATTTGATGGAATCATCAAGGCGCAGATAGAACTCGTCCTTCTCACTTCCGGGCAACCAGCTTGTGGCGCGTATACAGAGTATATGGTCCAGTACTCCTCCTTCGTGTCTACCCTCACAGCCATTATCCGATCGCTTACCCTGTTCACAGCGGAGAGATAGTCCTTGAACGATTCCGCTACCGCTATGGCCACATCTTTCCGCTCGGTCCTTTTCCATTGTGGTGAAGCTTGACACCCTTCCCGATTTCCCGGGCCTTAGCTTTTTCTATTGCGTCTCCTGAAGGCATAGATGTTTCTGCGCGTCGTCAGAGTACCGAACTCTCGGGACCTTCCAATTAGCGATCCCACGTTTGACGTTCCAATTCGGACTAGCTATTTTCGCCGAGACAGTTCCCTCCTTGGTAGCCCTCGCATACTGACCACAGAACTCGGGTGGAGGTTCTCTGCGCCACTTTTGGGTGACGTCTTACCATTAACACTGACACTCTTGCGACTTTTAGACACGATTAGTGTGACGGGGGCCTTCATCAGCCGCCCTCTTAACCTGGGCGTGACGCCAGTACTGGAACTACATACTGCAGCCATTTTGCACTTTTTGCAAGGCATAATTTTTGAGCCTCGGCAGGGATCGAACTCGCGGTTTTTAGAGGGGCAGTCATGCGCACCAAATTTATCATGTACTTTATCAACCATTAAAAAGTGCGAATCTTCTGGTTCACGACATCCACACCCTTTTCCCGACGACGCAAAGGAAAGGGGAAGAACATTTGTTCTTTGTTGAGTCCTTATACATTTCAGAAAAGAACATAGAGATCAAGTGCAAACTGAATTGACTTCTTCATATATTCCTGCTTGCTCAGCAATGGGAGCGTTCTTACCACGGGAGATCATCAGGCCGGTTCGGCAATTTGTAACAAGCTGTACACCCTTGCACTCGCCTCGAGACCCTGGGTTCAAAACTGCTCAAAAGTGTCTTCCAGACCTCGTGCATGATTCTGTGAAGGGGGTTATAAAGCAAGGAAGCGCAGGGGTAATGCACTGTTTCGCAGGCAAGAGGTTGTTAGAACTGCTCGCAAACTCTTCATACAGGCAACTAATGGCAAGTGTTGATAAATTAACCAATTTCGAAGATCCTCTGCTACATCGACATTGAAAAACAAAAAAAACAGGCTCCTCGAAAAACCGTCCCCATCACCTCTTGCCTGCGAGGCCGAGGCACCACAGCGTTGCGCTTTCGTGCTTTATAACTCCGTTCAAAGACTCGCTTAGCCGATAGTGAAGGCAATTTTGAGCTCAGCGTTTCGAGGCGAATGCAACGGTATACAGCGCACTGCTAATGGCCGTACCCACCTAATGACCTTCCCTGGCTAGAACCATTCTATTGCTTTGATGTGATCCATACCGTGGGTTGGACTCGGCACTCCAAATGAAAAGGGGGTCTGAACTTAACAACAGCAGAAAATGAGCTGAAGGAGAGGAGGGGGGCGGGCTGAATTTGGTCAGCAGGCAATCCATCGTCATCCTTGAAAAGATGAATGGGGAGAGATTTGTTATTTTCATACCACTCCCCCGATCACTTCTCTAGTCGGACGAGTGCCATGAGTTTTTAATCTGAATGCTGCCATCAGTTTGAGGGTCAATAACATCCGGATACCCTCTCCGACCATTCTGCAATGAACGCACAGTGAAAACCTACTTGGAAACCTTCCCAATGTCATCCTTTCAGGACCTGATTACCAAAAAATGTTTCAGTTGACACCTCTTATCCTAAAAATGATGTAATCCAAATAGTTGCGCGAAGAGGTGAGTATAGCTCGGGTTTTTCGAGGATGAACGCTATAGCCAGCCTGGAAGAGTTGAAGAAAAGATCTGCGTTCATGAGCTTTTCGAAGCTTCCACTTCTTCTAAGACTTATTTTTAAGCTATAGGATGCCGTAGGGTGACTTTCTGACTGCATCGTTAACCATTTACCCACCCTGTGGGTATAAAGCAATCGAAGCTAGCTTTGTTTTTTGTTTCATCCTATTACATGAGAGCCTAGCTCAGGGGGTTTCCGATGCATTCACTTGCTTCTTTCTTGGCTGTGGGGTCACATAGCTGCTGTAATCTCACATTTGAACACTATAGCTACATATTGCTACCGAAGAATGTGACTTTGAAGTGGTCAACTTGCTAAGAAGACAGCGGAAGAGAACTGCAGCCCTAATTCCTAAGCATGATCCCCTTCCCGAAAAATGGGGCTCCCAAATTTTGGTTCCGTATCCATAAAAATTAATGCATCAAAATGCCCTCCCTCCATCTGTAGTACAAAACCGTCTATTCACCGTATAAGCCATATAGGAACATATGAGAAAAGTTTCTGAACCTCCAGAAAGAAGGGAGATGCTCTTCGCACTTTCCAGAGCCGTGCTTTGGGTTGCTTTGCACCAAAAGTCTCTGCTTCCCACTGAGGTGGACCCCTTCACCATCAGGTACTGAAATGCAAATGCGTGGCGCATCTCCGAAACCATGCCAACAACGGCAACCTTGTTCTTATTCGCTGTCGAGTGTATTGCTATTGAATCTAAGGTGGACCATGAAGAGTAGTGAATCTCAAGGAAAAATGGGATCTGAATTTAGACTCCACTGATCAATACCTAGGTAGAAGAGTGCTCCGTTCAAAAAAAAAAATCGATGTGTAGATGAATGAAGTCGGCTGCGTGCTGCGCCCTTTATCGAACCGATACCGTATGACCCACTCAATCGCGCCACCGTAACTCGCCCTCATACCAGTAACCCATGCACGGAATCATCATCTAGTATTACCTGAACACTAGTAGCTAAGGTCGGCTCTTAAGGTCATCGATCGTTTAGCAGATAATTTTTGAGAGATAATTCAGCAGTTTTGCGAGGTCAATTGCGTCGATCGACAGCCCCAGTGGCGGGAACCCGGGTGGTGGGCGGTGAGGCCGGGCAGGACAGGACGGAAGTCGAGCTGTCCAGCATTCAGCTGTATTGTCTGCAGTGTGCAGGTATACTCTTCTTCTTAATTCTTCTGGTTGATCTTAGGGGAAGCTCCTCATTTCGACCCCTATGATAGGCCCATTCAGTTTCCATAACTTGAAAAGGTTCCCAGTTATCGCATCGGCGCTGGGACAGTGGTGCTGCAATTCGGGAATGACGAATTGAATTCCCTCTTGATTCAACCTCTTTGTGCTTGGAGCTCCTCAGCATGGGATCCGCTAGGATTTTTGATATCCAGGGTGTTCTCTGAACTTGACAGCTAGCAAAGGATAGATGAACTGTTCAAAGTGGTCTTCATCATGTCAGGTTGATTTCCGACGTTTTTTTTTCTCCCGAAACCTTTTGGCACTATCTCAATCCTTATGAGATTTGACCCTTCATCGGATTAATAGGATGGTGAAAAGAGAAACCATCCAAATCAGAGTGATGCCGTCCAGCATTCGTGAAAGGTTGGGGATTCAGGGATTGTGGATTCTTGTATGAGTTCAGTCCTACTGCAAAATTTTGAAATTTGAATTTGCAGGTGGGTGATGACTCTGTGGATCGCTCCGCAAATCTCTAGCCAACCGATTCCACGGCAACTCACAAGACCATAGTAGCAAGCACCACAGGTACGGCGAACAGTTTTTCCGTTGCTTTTCCCATAGCGCCTCAGTTGGGCTTGTTTCAGAAGAATGGCGTGGCCGTGGTCCCTGTCGTTTTACGTAATCTACATTGCCCTTTATCCCCCTGCACAGTCACACAAGTCTAGCCCACTGTGTCTGTGCTCGTATCGTCGGCGTACGATGAAGGACGTCCAGGTAAGTGTCTGCTCAGGGTCTCGTCTGTCCGTGTCTGTGTTGTCCTTGTCTGTTGCATCAACGTCCCGTTCAGTGTCTGTCCAAGTCTGTCCATGTCCTTGTGTCCGTCTGTCCGTGTAGATGTCGTCCCCGTCCATGTGCATGCTACGTCCAGGTGGGTGTCGGTCTGCGTCAGTCCTTGTCCTTCCCTTTGTTCGCGTCTGTCCACACCCCATATGTCTGCTCGTCCGTGCGCCTGTCTGTCCGCTTCTGTGTGTGCCCGTCCTCCTGTGTATCGTCTGTCTGTTTCCGGCCGTGTCTGTCACCCATTTGTCCGTTTCCATCCTTCAGTGCATGTCCGTGTCTACCTGCCTGGCTGTCTGCGTTTGTCACTTTTGACTGCCCCTTTCTTTCTGTGGTCGCCTCACTATCAATCTGTCCGCATATCCGTCAATCCGTCTGCCCTTCTATCCTTCCTTTATCTTCATTACTAGTGTTGGAATACTGCCTATCAAAGAATTCACCAAAAATTGCTACCTGTCGGGAGCTGCGTCCTCGATGTCATGACAGTAACGTCGTCACAAAGCGGAAATACCTGGGATTACTGTGGGTGGTAGGCTTCACCTTGTTTGAATTAGTGCCACATGAAAGAAGAGAAGAATGAAAAAATAAGAGAGAATATCGTGTGCGGAACGAGAGGAACCTTCTGTTCATCTCCATTCATTTTCGGATTTGCTTGAGTTCTCTGCTTCCAAAGCAATCCTGCTTCTCTGTTCACAGTGTCTCTGGTCTGTCAATTCCTTATGTAATCTTCTGCTCGTCTAGCTCGCTGATTTGGATTTCCGTGGTTCCCGATGATTGATGATCTGTCCTGCTATTTCTTTCATCCTTTCTGAATACCTCAAAGCAACAGTCTCAGCAGGGTCGAAGTGAACGTGGCGTACAGGAGTGCACCTCCTTTTGCTAGCCGTGGAGATTCGTACACGATCACGATTTGCATCGTGAATCGACTTCAAATAGTCCTTGTGGTCCCAAAACGATTGCAAAAGTCGCTTCACGATGCAAATCGTGATTGTGAACGAATCTCCACGGCTGGCAAGATGAGGTGCGCTCCTGTACGCCACGCCCACTTCAACCCTGCTGAGACTGTTACTTTGAAGACTTTGCTGAACTGAGCTATTGGCCAGGGTGAGTCAACGTCGAAAATTTCTGTGGTAGAGGGAACAGGTCCCATTCAGTAGAACGGTGATGGATTTTTGGTAGAAGCGAAAATAGGACTTTCAGTGGAGAGGGTCGAAAGTTTTTCCCCAATCTTCAAAGTATCTAAAAAAATTTTGGCGAAGTTTTGGTACATTCTGCGGATTTCAGGAAATTTTTCGAATTTTTTTTTTGCTCAGTGTGTTTTACATCTTCTCGCTGGCATGCCCTTATGATCGTTTTTCTTCAAGAATTTTCTTTTAATGGTAAGAAGAAAACCGGATACACCCTGGAGATGATGGGAGCATCTCTAGAAAGGGATCGTGTGTGGGACCTTAGTAAGGGGAGGGAGCCGTCCCACGTTTTCTCAACACGTGACTCATCCTGTTTTCAGCTATCTGATTTCACTCGTTTCAATTGTCATTTCCTATTTTCCCTTCTTATGCTTTTCTGAATTTCTCTTATCACCTCATGCTTTCTATTCGTTTAGTGCATACAATTGGGACTGCTGTCTTTCCGGCCTTTTCCTCCTGCTTTCTAATTGTAGTTCCATCTTCCTTAACTCTCTTCATACTTTCTTCTGAAATATCAATAAGTACCTAGAAAACAGACTTTTCTCGTTTCGCTCGGCTTAATTCTCTCATCATCTTCTTCTCCATATCCTTCGGCCTAGCTCGTTCACCGGATTTTAGTGGGTTCTAATCTCTTCTGCTATCGTCATGTTCGTTGTTCATTTCACTCTCCTCAGGTTTATTGTGCTCTATTGGGGCCCACCCAACTAAAGCAAGAATAGCTTTTTCAAGAAAGCCCCAGGTCGCCATGGTCATTCAAAATGAGGTGTATATCTCAATGTGCGACTTCAAATGCTGGCTTCAAACCGCCTTCCAAATCTACTGAACAACTGGGTAAACAGAGTTTCAAAAATATTTTTAGAGCGTCGCTTCCATACATCGTACCTACACGCTCGGCATGGCGCATGACAATAATAGTAATAATGACAATAATGACAATTGCTATGGGCAAGCGATGCTCAGAGTTTATCGTAAAACATTTCATGGTTTCGTATAGGTAAGCATTGAAATGAGTGAGATGAGGCGATTTTAAAATCACTTGTGTGAAAGTCCGGGCCGCTAGTACTGCGCTCTTCCGCCTCGTACCTCGGTTCGGGATATCGTTTAGCAGAAACAGCAATCAGATTGGAGATCATCGTTCCAAGACGCACATAGGACGTCTGTACATCTCATCTTGAATGTCCATGACAACCAGAGGGCCTTCCATTGTGAGAAGACGTACCAAGAGTCCTTCCTCTATACTGAACTATCTTGTCTGATTCCATTAAATTGTCATTTTCTGCACTCCTATTCTTCGGGACTTGTCTCAGTTTTTTTGTTCCATTTCTACTTTTCCATATATCCATGTCTTTTCATAGCTGGTATATGGCTGTCATCTGTTCGCTTCATTTGACGTGAGCGAAGACTTAGTAAGCACCCTAGCACCCTTTCCGGGGTAATCTAAGCGTCTTAAGCGGCGTAGATATGACGTTACGACATCGATTGCGACATCTCTCCTGTCTAGGTAGCCTTTTCAACAGTATAGGCAGTTATATCGACACAGTAATGGAGATGAAAAGGCGAAGGATGGATAGGCAGAGGGGGAGAGAGAAGTGCAGGCAGTTGTGAAAGAGACGAGCGCAGAAAGGGAGGGGCAGAATGGGACATACGTGGACAGATGAGGGGCAGGGCTCGGGCATGCACACGGATGTAGGGGGCAGATGTTGATGGCAGACAACGCGGGGGACGGAGGGACGAGGAGTACACAGGAAGAGGGGTGCAGGCGCATAGAGTGGAGGGCAGGCTGTGCGGAAGGCCAGAAGAAGGGGGGTGGACAGACTCAGTGAGAAAAGGGGAGGGAGCAAGGAGTATGATAGCAGGCGGACGTAGAAGCTTGCATATATCGTCATTCATATACGCCCGCGTCACCTCTGCAATCATCTCCACCCCCCATTCTCCACCGGTGTGTCTTCCCGCTCCCTCTCTATCCGTCGTCCGAGCCCTCCCTCCTCTACTTCTGTCTTCATCCCTCCCCCTGCATGCTGCCCTTCCATGACCCCCGCTCTATCCGTCCACGTCTGCCCCCTCCACCCGTGCATATGTCCGTGTCAGGCTGTCAGCTTCTGCCTCTTTCTGCTTCTCTGCCACCGTGCCCCTCCTTTTACCTACCCTGCATGCCTCTAAGACCCCCTGCCTCTCATTTCAGACTCCACTGCTGTGTTAGCACCCCTGCCCATACAAAAATGCAATCTAAATCGCTGCCTCAGGAACATGAGGATTATGATGAGGCCAATGATGCTCAAAAGTGCCCTTCCACCGTGTTCTCTCCGCCCCATCCTATTGAGTACCTGATTGATTAATGGCCTAGAAAAGGTGATTCAAGGAACTAAATAATAGATAGATGGTGTAGAACAAGGTGAAAAGAAAGCAAGGAACCAAGGAGTAAAGCAGAAACTACAAAAGCAGAGAAGCGGAAATCTGTACTGAAAGGAGGAAATAATAGAAATAATAGAAAGATAGAAACAAGAAAGAAATGGAGACCTGGGAAAAGAATCAAAAGGTGATGATGAACGAAGCGGATTTGGAAGGGAGAAAATAACCAAAAATAGATAGATCGTGGACCGAAGTTCGTTACAAGTGTTCCTCACATAATAATGCAAATCACGCTAGAAAAAGGAATCCCTAGAAAAGGCTAGACTACCATCAAAGAGCCGGACTAGCATGAAGAAAACCGGAAAGATACTGATGAAAGAATTAGAGAGCACGGCCAACCGACACCATCCCTCTGAGGGATCTCGAGGCGATCTCTATCACCACGGTCATCACTATTAGGAGGCCCGCCCCTCGACTCCCTCCTACTCCGACCGCCACCCTCGCGCCATAAGGGCTATTTCTATAGCATTCGTTTTTGAGACCAGGTGTCACAGCCCATCTCCGCCCACATGGAAAGGGAGGTAAGTTAATATAGTAGTAGCGAACCCCAATTTCCAGTGTCTATTTCACACTACTTTCATGAAATTTCCGCCAGACTCGTCGGAGAACCTCGAGAACGACACTCTCCCCTACCATGGCAAACCCTTCATCTTCCACAAATGTGATCCCCGACCTCTACTTTAACAAACATAGTTGATCTTGCTCAACCCCCTACGAATCAGAAGTGACCACTCCTTCGAATAGTGTGGACGGACGGTTGACCCTGATAGAGTAGAGAAAGAGAAGTGATCACGTCAACATGATGAAAGCCATTTCAAATACGGTACTCAATTGCAAGAATTAGATCTTACACATCCACACCCAGTACAATCCAAGCATTACTTCCCTCCACAGTTTGAGAGGTGCCACGGCAGAACTGGGAAGTTACCCGAAGCAGCGATGTAGATTCATTTTCCAAGAACAGAGCCCAACACCTTCAGTGAAGACGAACGAGTGAAAGGAGGGCAGATGGACCGAGAGATATGCTGGCAGATAGGTACGAGGGGAGCAAACAGACAGATAGAAACAGAAAGTGACAGACGCAGACAGCCAGACACGGGCACACACAGCAGGATGGACATAGGCAGACGGACGAATAGATACGTGCGAGGGACACGGATGTACGCTGCACAGAGGGGCGGTTACAAACAGAAGCGGATAGAGGTCCTCGGACGGACAGACACATGGAGGCGGAAAGACACGGACAAAGGGCAGACACAGGGAAGGACAAGGACTGACGCAGACTGATGCCCACCTGGACGTAGCATGCAAACGGACGGGGACGACACCAACACGGACAGACGGACACAAGGACGCGGACAGACTTGGACAGACGCTGGACGGGACGTGACATGCATGCAACAAGGACAACACTCACACAGACGGACGGGACAAGGCGCTACTAGTGACGTCGATTCTGCGATCTGTCGAACTTCCGCTAGCACGACTGCACGGACCACGACCGCCTTTTTGGATCTAAAACAAGCAACATTGTGTTTAGGTAGAGAGACCAGCAAGGAAGGGCGCTGTGATGAGGAAGGGAAGAGTCGCAATGGTACACTCAAGACGTTTAAAACCGCGACAGGCATTATAAACATTCACTATAAGAAACACCTCCAGTGAGCAACTGGGTAAAATCCTAAGGAAGGAGGAGTTATATTTTGTGTGCTCTCTCTTGGCAAGAACTGCGATACTGTACTTGGAGCTTTGGCGCAATGTGAAGGGCCTTGACACTACTTTAAGAGAGGGAGAAACTACGAAATCAAAATTACTCATGTTCCTCGTGTTCTCCTCCCATCCCTTCCTGAGGCTTAACACTAAAAGATGCAGCAAAATGCCTCCCTCCCCCTTCCTCTTCTCCACCTCATAGAATTACCGCACCTAAGAGAATTTCCTTTTTTACCTATGGTCCTCGCTGCATTGAACTGTAGGTCGACTTCGGAGCAGGCGCTTCTGCAGATCCTGCGATCGACCTACGACTTCGCTACACCCTAAACAATATCCGAAAAAATTTGAGGTACGCTAAACGAGCATTCGCTCACTGCCTGACAAATGAATTCAGGGGATGTTCCTAACCTTTCGTCGGGCGTCCGACGTCGGACTACCTCGTGGTAGAGCTTGCCCATTGACACATGAGTTCGAGTACCTGAAAACAATGTATAGTTGCCATGTGCCACTCTCAATGAATCTTGGCATGAGTCGTATCGATATATATATATATATATATATATATA
>KZ346350.1:49557-73426 GCA_002352805.1 Teladorsagia circumcincta | reverse complement strand
CAATATTCTGGAGGAAATAGCGGACTCCCACAGGAACATTCGCCGGAAAACTGATCAAAAGTTACAACGGAAAGCTGTACGTTCTCCACTTTTTGTAGTCATTTCCAACACTCATCTTAGTGTAATCATGTGAAAACTACTCTGGACTACTCTTTTTTTCTACTCTATTCTTTTCTGCTGTCGATTCATTTCGCATCTCTGCTACCAATTCCATCAAATTTACCACACCTTGAAACCGTTTTATTTGCCTTCCAGCGAATAGCCCTTTTTTTGCTTAGTCAAAGGAAAAGTTTCCACAAACTTCCTTGAGAAAAGCTTGTGGGCAGCAAAAAGGTGAAGACGGGATGCGAATGTAGGTCATCGAGCACATTTCACTGTGCACCTGGAGCACATTTTCGGAAAGTAGCCGCGACAGTGAACCCCAGAACCAATATTACCTTTGCGATTGGTAAGGCGATAACATCAACGCTACGCGATGGCTAACGAATGAGGTCAATTGTCGCTAAGAGCTAAAACAATAGCTATGACTTTGCATCATACGTTTTTTTTTCAGGTGCAACATGAATGGGCGCGAGTTTTCTCTCGTTTCGACTACTTCTTTCTCTTCGTTTTTGAAATGCTCAACATGGCTGCTTTGGCCGTTTTTCTGCGAGTCGCCTGGTTACCCACACCAGAACTTAGAGATCAGATTTTGTGATTTCAAGGAGATGTCCAGAGCGGAGATGGTAAACCTCGTAGTTCATATGAACCACCACGCTTAAGCAACGGTCGAAATGCCTTACGGTGTACGAGAAGTCGTCATCATTAGAAATCAATGCTTCTTCTGTGAGGTCCTGAGGAGTTGTAGAGTGAATGTGAAGGAATATCCGCTCTTCTACATTGTTTTTCATTGGCGTTTTTCTTGAGAATTTTTTGAACCTGTATAAAATGTGCCAATTACGAGGTATTCTTGCCACACAATCCTCTGAAAGCTGCAGTTTAGTTCAAATCTGAGAGAGGAAAAGAATCACCTGGCTTTGCAGTCGTAACAGTTCTTTGACAGGTTCGACACAGATGTCGCGCCGCATTTACATATGTTTGTTATGAGATACATAACTTGGTTACATGCTTTTGTGCGAACAATTCCATAAAGAGGGACCGAAGAAGAGATCGTCATTGTGATCACTGTGACGATTACGATTTAATCTTCCATTTTGTGAGCCAGAATCCGCAAGATTTCAGGCAATAACCCCTGGGAATTAATCTCCAGGTAATGTTGGAGCGTTGCGCTGCCGTTCCGTCTCCCATCTTACACTCTGAATTTGTCACGATTATTAGCAGTAGCTCCACAATGGAGTTATGATGGAGCGATTCAGGATCAAACGCATGTTTTCCTCGCCACCCGTACATCAATACAAGTCATTTCTTGGGACGACTCTACTCCACCCACGAAGGGGTTCAGTCAAATCAATATTCTTCAGAGGCACAACCTAGATGAATGTAGTGGATGAATTCCTTCGGTGTGTAGGATGGAGTTTCTCACGAAGTACGCCACAAGAGAGTTGTAAGACCGCTTCAACCGCTTTTAAATGTTTGTTCACAGCATGCTAGTGCCTGGCGCTCTCTCGCCTAAGCTCTCTTCTTTGTGCTCACCATAGCCTACCATTACCTTGGTAAAGGAAGACCAACAACAGGCAATTGAATAGCGCCCTGAAGGGATGGGAAATTCTTGCATTCTTTCCTAACATGCATACATCGTTGTTGTGGTCACGTGAGATAACATACAAAATTTGGCGCAGGAAAATTCAGTTTACGAAGGCAAACACATCTACGAAGAGCACACTCTGCGGATGGTAGAAGGTAGGTCGGGCGAAGAACAGGTGGACGCTTGGGAAAAAGAGCATCGCACAAGGAGAGTCTTTCAGGTCAGGGAGCGCTTTTCCAAAATGATTTCTTGCAGGTTGTGAAGGCTCATGTGAGGAACATAAAACTATGGTCCATTTTTCCCAAACGCTTCTGGGATCTTTGAAACAGTGGTGAAAAAATGGTCCAAAGTTCAACCCTCCCTGGTGACACATTTTTGCAATCTATGCTGGATCCTCCAAATTGTCGCGAAAACACGAGTATGACATGTTAATCAATGTTGGTGCCACTTGGACATAATTTGGAGGGGCCAACATGAATTGCAAAAATTAGTCATCGCGCGGGAACTTTGGACCATCTTTTCTCCACTATACTGACTTTCCTAGAAACGTTCAAGAAAAACGGATTATGGTTTTGTGCTCCTCGCATGAGTCTCTACAAAGAGGAGGAAACTCTCCTGGAAATGTACCCCATGTCCTGAAAGACCGCCCTTGTTAGGCCAACGTCAGGCTTTGCGATCAAGCGGTTTGCTAGCGTCCGGGTCGCGTCGAGGCCTGGCGACTCGCTCCATTGGCTGGAACCGCAGCGCGACCGCGGACGCTAGCGAATCGGTAGTAGCATGTTTTTGCCAAAGGTGAAAGGCCAAAAATCGTTTTCAGCGACGGTTCTAAATAGAAAGTGGAAGGTTCCCACCGCCACATTTGTGAAAGATGTACTTTGAGGTTTTGAATGCGTAACAGTCCCCCTAGTTTTCCAAATTGTTTACCAAAACAGGCAACAGTTTTTGTTTTCCTCGTTGTTGTTGTTGTTGTGCTGTATGTATCGCAAGGTCAGGATTGATGGAGGACACCGAATAGTGCTTTTTCCGTGGACTAATCCTAATTTTCGTATGCGAGAACCACACACAATAATACTGATTGGTGCATGGTGCGGCAGTAAGAGGAAGAAAACAGGGAAATTCAACGAGGTGAGAAAGGGACCTCTTTATGCTGGCTGGATATGGGCAGACCGACGGCTGAGAAAGTAGCCTTGTGGGTGAGGGTACCACGACCGGGGAAGATACGATACTACAAGGTTCAGATATACGGCTGGCCATGTCGTGTTCGGCTGTCTCCCAAATCAAAGGCAAGCGATGATATAACTCTTCTGTTGATTTCAACAAGCCTGGATGTAAGGCTAATTCCGAAAGCGGCATGTTAGTTTCGACATTGGAAGCTCACAGACACCAAAGGAAATGATGTGTTGCATATTCAGGGCACGACCTTCGCCCTGAATATGCAACACATCATTTTCTTTGGTGTCTGTGAGCTTCCATTTTCACTTGAGCATTTACTCATCTAGTGCACATCGTAATTGAGTTGTTATGTAATAGAGTTGTTTTCTCTGCAAAAGCCTGTCCGATTTGAAAACCAAACCAGACACCTGCTATTCCAATCGACTGGTAACTGTTTCCTTTTCCACGTTTAACACGTAACGGACGACAGGGGTTTTTATCGCGTGCGCAACCATGTGGCGCACGCCGGCACACAGATCGGAATTGTGTAGGCTTATGCGAAGGGCGGGCTTAAAACCGGGTTAAAGTATACTTCCGCATCTAACCTATCAAAATAAGAGATTTCTGTTGACGAAAAAGCCGTGACCAGCCTTTCCGCTTTAAATCTGGTCTGCAAAGGATGAATGGAAATTGCAGATGACAACTTCTAGCAGTGCAAAAAAACACTCCTGAATGAAGGAAGTGGATATTTTTACGGGAAGGTGTCTCGGGACGCGTGGACCATGGGTAAGCCATTCATCTAATAGAAAAGTTGGTAAGTTTGTCAACAATCCAGCCGTCCAGTTCCTGGGAACATATGTTGTTCCACAAACACAAAAGAAATAATCGTGCGCTACCATGTGGCGCACGTCGTCCGTTATGGGTTAATTAGCGACTATGACATATGCTACAGTAGAGGAAGTCCTTGCAGTTCTGATTTGTTCCTTGATCTCCGGAGAGTCGACCTTCGAAGCAACAGTTCCACCATGGTTTTTACGTTCAATACTAGTGGGGTGGAAATGGTGCACTGGCCGTTGTCAAGAACATATGAAGTGTCGTTGAATGAAAGACATCTTGTAAAGGCGCTGGAAGGGAGGCGAACCCACTCGAAGTAGGCGGGTCTTACCGCTTCTGCGAGCGACGCCCTTCGCCAGCCGTGGAGATCGCGTTGTTGGATGCGGGTCCTTGCTCGATTGCCCACTTCTTGAAACGAATCCTGCGTCTTCTTGATTGGTTTTACTTGCTTAACTCATTTTATAATTGCATTTCATTGGTTGTACTGATTCATGTCTCCGTTTGTATTACTGGAAATGCGATAGCAGCCACATTTCTCGCTTGCACAGCAGCAATGAATGCCGGCGAAGCAAGCAAGTTCAGACGACTCGTCCACTCCGCCCTTCCTTCATTCCGAAGGGGAAGCCAGTTTAGAGGCTTCGCCGGTGTTTTATTCGCTTTTTTCTATTAGCCGTCAACTTGCTTCGAAAATCTTTCTTATGTTTGCCATATCACTTTAAGAAAGGTTGATAGGTGGCAGAGTCATTTCGCGACCTTAAGGAACTTTTCAGTGATCAAAAAATCAGTAAAAGCCAACTTGAAAGATGGTTCAAGATTTAAGGAGGCCATACTCACCGACCGAAGTCCATACAGACTACCAATTCAATCTGTCGTTGAGAAACAGTCAAACGAACAGAATTCACGACGAGCAGGATGACTTGGTGGCCGATGTTGAGAGTGGATCGCCTCCTGACTCCCAAGAATCGTAACTTAACGTCCGTTGAATCGACCGATCGCCGAATGGGGAGCAGTTCTCAAAGCGGATAGTGACTTCGCTCCTCACTCAAGCACGTTTTGTCGAATATTTTTCACCGATTCTGCTGAATACGCTTTGTTGAAAAAGCCGCACTAATTATGCATCAACCCTACAGTTTCACGTTGGCAATATTGCTTTCGAATGCTTTCGATACGTTAGGGGAATCCTTCACGGAACATTCTTACAAACTTTCCCAACATGAATGTGCCAGTTGTGATCACTAGAGACGACACATAAAGTTTCCCGCATGAAAGACTAGGTTTCCAAAGGGAAACAATCCACGAAAACACACTCTATGGACAGTCGAAGGTAATTCGCGCGGAGCCTAAGGCGGGGCATGGAAAGAAGTGCGCCGCGGGGTTTCTACGTATCAGAGACGCAATGAAAAAATCCGGTTGAAGCGTTCGATTCTGGAGAATCGAGGCAAATAAATCGATAGAAAATGATGCTTGAAGTAAGAAATGTTGGTACAGTAAGTCGAAGGTAAAAAAGTTCTTTGACGTCATTCAGAGAACCAGGTGTCCCCGCTGCCAGCATTTGAAACAGTTGTCCGGCAAGAATTTGAACGCTTAACAGTCCTTCCGGTCTTTCGAAATGTTTACCAAAACGAGCAATTTTTTTGTTCTTTTCGTTCTTATCCATGATTTTTCTAGGTAGGAGGAGGTATTGCTAGGAGGTATTGCTTAAATATTGGGCTCCGGGTATCCCCAAGTCACCCATGTCACGTCTGTAGGCCAGCGGGCGTTGAATAGTTTGACGGCTAATGAAGTGATTCTCAATGCAACAAGATTTGCATCGCAACGTCTAGTTGGATTGCTTAGCAATTCATAGGACCACTGAAAGTGAACGACACCAATGACAGGAATAATTTTCATTGAAAGAAAAAAAGACACAGCACATGATTCGTTGAATATCGCACAGAAAGCGAAAAATAATGATAGCAAGAGATCATTGTGATAGACCGGTCACTTTTGGACTCCTATGATTCCCCGTATAAGCTCCAAGGCACTGCACGGCCCGTACTGTCACAGAAATGAATCCTCGTGCACGGAAAGCGATCGATCGGCCATCAGGTACGTTTCCGTCATGTACTCAGCTGAAAAATAATGTATTAACGAATTGGTAGTCGAAAGTTTGTTCAAACACTGCCAGAGTAAACCGGAAGAATAATAGTACAGAGATTTGGACGAGCGTAGGCGAAGCTGCTCATTTAGACTACACAACAGCTAGGCTGGAAGTACGAAAAGGTAGGAAGAGTAGAAATTGAAGATTACGCGCTTATTCATTCAGAGCTACACCGAGAAGTAGGCGCAGGTGGATGAAAGACTCTTTCGATCTCGAACGGACGGAGGGTTTAATTGGAATGGCCCCATAGAACAAGAGCTGTGGGGAGGACTGTCAGTGAGGAAAATGCAAAAGGGACCATAGAAAACAGTTAGATCGAGGAGCTTTCCTTCTGACGTTGACCGTAGTACGACGGAGAGAGACAGTGTGGCAAGGAGAAGGCATTTGCGAGAGAGCACGTGGTACAAGAGGACACAGACACCTTGTATCCCGTGAAAGGGTAGAAACGATAGCGCTGGCAGCGCTCAAGAGGGTGCTCAAGCGCCCTTGTCGCCCACTTTCGAGTAAACTGCTAAACCTACTCGTTTTGGGCGACTTGAGAATCTAGGGGAGGCTAGAGTCGGCGAAGCTGTGCGCAGCTCGAATGCGCCTCCTGAGTAAGATAGTGTAAACACGCACATTCCGTTTTTCACGCAATTCGAGTAGCTTTCGTCACCCTCAAGTTCCCTGAACCCACCATATTCATTTGGTTTGCAGCCATTTCTTTTGCGCTAATGTTATCACTATCTCACTCAGGCAAACAGGCTGTGTGCATCGTTGCCGACTGATCCCCTTCCTACTGTACTCTTCTATTTTATCTTCAGTGTAGAGTTCCGAAAAATGCACCTCGTTGAACAGTGAGGCGCGGTTGCGCGTCTCAGATATCGCGCCCGCCAAACTGCCCATGTCCCACCTAGCCAAAAAAGCCAAAACGCGCGATGTCCATAATGTGTTAAAGATCGTTGTGTACATTGTATTTTTATCTCACGTTTGCCTTATGCGACGTTTCGAACAAAAGACAATAAACAATATACGCATCTACTTTAGCAAATTTTCGTCAATAATTATCAATTCACCAATAGCTTCATTATTGGTAATGAGCGCACTCTCTTCCATATCCAGCAATGCGCATAGACCATTTTGGAACAAGAAAATGGAGGCATGGATTATGCAAAACACGGCACGTGTGTGTCCCGCGCCTTTTTCAGAATGGCCCTTTTGCAATTCTTGTCCCCTGGGATAAACTAGAAGATTTAAGTTTTCTAAAGATTACTTTAGCTCTTTCTAAAACGTATGGAGTCAAAAAAATCGCCCTGTTGGACCGTTTAGTGGGAATCGCGGACCGATTTTCCGCAGAGCGCTGGTTTTTTGGATTTGAACTGTTATAACTTTCACCAGATTCAACTTTTTGCAATTCTTGTCTCCCTATAAGAAACTAGAAGGTTAGTACTTCCCAACGAATACTTGATCTCATTTCCAAAATAACCCATCCGAAAAATCACCCCTTTCGAGCGTTTTTTTTTTCATTATTTTAGGGGCTGCTCTCCTGAAAGCACGTGAGTTTTCGACACTAAAACACCTTTTCAAACTCAGTTTATGGAGCATAAAGATCCGTGACAGGATCTGTGTTTCATAACAGATACTACACCCTTTTCAGGACGTCGCCAACAGGCAATATTTTCTTTCCAAACTTTTTTCGAAGTCTTCAGCAGTCAATCTACCCTAGTGGTCACTCTTTTACTGACTTAGGCCCAGTTTGAAGACACTGGTTCTCCTCGAGAACATATTTGTGTGCGTGAACAGTCAAATGTAGACACTTCTGCAGAAGACTCTTCTGCTCAGAGGTGCGCCGTGCACCTCTCGCCTACGTGTTGCGACGTTGACCTTTTCGAATACGACCCCCCTTCGATTGGTCAAATACGACCCCCTCGTTGGGCTTTGTCTAACGGACGGTTGACGCTGCCTCGACCACAACGCGGGACACACACGCTCCTCACTCTGCCACAAGTGGGACACTGGGGGACGTATGTATGTATCCAGTGCCCATGGTAACTAATTATTTTCACCGTATGCACGACTTCTTTCCAAAATTTTTTGTAATCATCTTGTAGAACAAACCATAAAATAGCTCCAAACAGGTCAGCTCAGTGGGTACATGTGCTTCAATTGAACAGGCTTTTCTGAGAATTACAGTGTGCTCGCTTCAATTGATTCTCCGCTTTCTTTTTGTTGTTATGGGCATATTAAACGAAAGAGCAGTAGAAGCAAACGCAGAGCTGTGTGGATGTGAAGACATGCCCGTTGATTGAAACACTGGCAAAATCGCTTTCTACGTGCACTGCAGCGATCACAAATGAATGATGGGTTTTCGTAAGCACTTTCTTCTTTCCTTTTGGTCGATCCACTACTACACCTCTAGATTAGTTCCGCGCAATGATCATCTCCGAAATACTATAATTTTGTGGTACCCATGTTTTTTTTGTATTTTTGTCCTCAAAATCCACGGAAAGGATGTGAGCCGACCTCGCCCACAAAACTGCGCCGGTTCCACGCAGCCAGAAAGTCTAAATGCGCCTTGTGGTCAATGTGTTGAGACTAATCATTGGCTATCGATTGAATAGACATGGAAATCCTCGTCTCTTCTCTCCTTCAGTTTTACTACTCTGAAATCCCATGAAAGTCCGCATTCATTTTTGCGAAAGGGGTATACTGTTTGTGTTTCTCCAATTTTATATAAGGATCGTGGCTGGATGTGCATGCATGCAATTTGAGTTATACGATAGTTTCTGAATCTTATCCAATGTAGTCAGTTACCAAAGAAGAGGTTAGGTCTACATGGCCTAGATCGGATTCAATCCCTGCGCATGGTAAGCGAAGTCGTCGCAACAATAGCGGCTTTTTTCGAGATCACCATAAAAATAAAAATCCTGCCCCCGTACCAGATGAATTCTTCGAAAGCCATTGCTATTCTTACTCTTGCCGCCAAACAAGAATATTAATGAGGTGAAAACATCTTAGTGATGCCTCATTGAGCACAGCCCTCTTAATAGTATGAGGAATAATAAATGAAGGCTTGACAACACTTCCGTTCTGGAAGAAATCTATTGTTTTACATAATGGAGACCAAAAGTACATTCGGAGTGCTAACTGCTATGCGACTTATCTGGTAGTTGTGCTATTTCCCCACTGAAAAATTTGACTGAGGCTAACGAGTAAAAGGTGATAGGAATGACATCTGCTTAATATGATGCGAAGATATCATTGAATGATCCGGTTCTTGAGGAGTCATCACTTAGCGGTCAGAAGCAACTGCCCCTTCCAGCTGTTAAAGCAGAAAGCAGACCTTGGTTGGCTGCAAAGCCTACTATTCCTGCTCGACAGTTACTGCATATAGAGTTTGATATTTGATGTTCAGCGTTTGTATGTACATGAAATAGCTGGAACAGTCTCAGCGTCTCTTTCAAAAAATTGCTTCCCTATGAAAGACCTTTGCACTTCTTATCAACTCGTAAATGTCATACTATTATATACAGGGAGGAGGGCCTAAATAGACATTTTGCCAGAACGCACTTCGGTCTTTTTTTCTTCGCAGAGATTGCCGTCGTTGAAGGAAGTTCTCCAGCATTATATTCCCTAAATGTCACTCTACAAGTAGACGCAGGCCCTCCTTCACTACCCTCACGGTCTTCAGTATATAACGACATCCGCCACCGTCGTCGAGCTCAAGGAGGCCTCCAGTAACTGCTTCAGCCTTAAGCTCTCACATGATTTTTTGGATCGATTCAATGTGGGATAATTTCCTAGGGACATTAGCTCTGACTATGCAAACCCCCTCGGAACACGCCCCTCGGAACCCGTCGTAACGCTACACGACGTCGAAGACCCCATTGACTCGTCAGTGCACCATGATTCCGGGGCAAATTTTTTCCGATGCTGTCCACGTAGATGGCTACTACGGAGCTTTTCCTATGAAACTGAATGCGCTCTTCAATTATAAGTTAGGAGCACTCGCTTTAAATTAAGAAAAATCTGGTTAAATCCATTTGAGTACGGAGACGAAATGTTTTTTTATTGCCCCCCCCCTGCATGTGTTATGCGCTCACAAAGCCAGCGTCTACTCTGATGTATTACACGAGCTACTTGGATGGGAGGCTACTGAGCTCCCTGCTCGACAGTCATTGGCTATCGAGTTTGATCTCTGGTGCCCAACGTCTGTATTTGGAACCTTCTATCGTTAATTAGCAGCATTTCGTCGGAAAAACCCTGCACAATTTCGAGTTTTTCAACCATTGCGAGGCTCGCGTGCCTCATGCACTTTTAAACAAGTGATAGTCACCGTAATCGAGCGCGCTTATTGAAATGCACTTCATCTCATTGGTTATATTTGCGAAACTGCTTCTGTTGTTTTGCTTTTTTCGACAGGAAAGCATTCTGTGGAAAAAAAGGCAAGCTCTCAATAATAAAAGATCCAGCATTGCTACAAATCTTTTTCTGACTTCGAATGATAGAATGCGCAGATATGAAGAAAAAGAACTATACTCGATTGTCTCGTTCCAAGCAATAACCCCACATGAAATCGTTTCGAATCGACTCTGTGGATAGGATCAAGCAGCTCGCGAGTATCACAGTTGTATTGATGTCCCCCCAAGAGACCCATCGTGCGACTAAGGAAGAGGCGCAGACGCGGCAAAGGACGAGTCGCAGCGCATAGTGTAGCGGTTAGGCGTCAGGATAAATAGGGTGTACCATACCACGTCTCATATCGCACAGCACGTGATGCGACTCGTCCGTTGCCGCGTCTGCGTCTCTTCTTTCGCCGCGCGGTGGGCCTTGGGGCACACTGCAGATGTACCGCTGCCGCAGCTCGAATGTGCGCGACAACGGCGCAGGGATCATGCAAAGAGCGTTGGTGACGGCCAATGTGAACTGATGGACGAGACACCTCGCTCGCAGCCCATGACGTGCATGGTTGATTACGACGTAGTGGCTAATGCAAATGCGTGCGTGCTACTGAGTTATGGAGCAAACAGTTTTGGACAACTCGTCCGTCCATTTCAGTCTCATTTCAAAGAGGATACGAGGGAGTACAGGTTTGAGATCTTCATCACTGGTTTGTTTTCATTCTCTTTTCATTTTTTGTTTACTCGGGATCCACAACTCCATAATTCACCACTGTTATTCACCGGTTTGATCTAGGGTTGTTTCTCTAACACACTAGATGGGTTACCACTATGCCCCTATCCGATCACTACCATGCGATTGCCGTTCTTCCAACAGTAGACCGTAATTGAGGTACGAGTAATTTTTTAAGTATATATGTAGTTAAGGCTAACTCGGATGCTGAAGCCAAGCTGCATTCTTATGCGAGAGAATGTATACTGTGCATGAAATTTGGTATTCCAATTCAATTCTGTTCCCTGGTTTCACCCACTAAGGACACATTTCAGTGGTGTATCAGTAAACAAATAAACAAATAAATGATTATTTGAATAATCATGTGTGACGAGTAGCGCTACTATGTTGAGCTATGGCAAAAGGTGTGCAGGACTGATATCCCCCTGGCTAAAGCATTGGTTCGGACCTTTTCCCTTTGTAACTCATATGTTCCCAGTGACCGACTTGATAGAATTAGACTTGAGTAAACTTTAATATAGTTGTTTCAAGCAAGAACTCACACTCACTTCCTTTTCGAGTACCGAGGAACGTCCTTGGATTGTAGGGGTCGGTTTGATAGCCTGATTTGACGCTCGTTAAGCAACAGCACGGAAAGAAACGTGATGAAAGCTCCCGAAGGCGGCTGAAAAGGAGTGACATTAACTTGACAAAGCACCAGATGGCAGCTGTATTTCCAAAATGACCTTCTACAAGTTTTCAGCAAAAGGAAAACTAGATTGGGCGCTATTAGTTCCTAGGGATCTGGTATTTGATGAATTTGCGATCAACGCCTGCTAAAAAACAATGGAGAGGAGGGTGGCGCTCAGTAGCGGATTGATATGCACGTTTTACATGTGCAGCCGATTTTTAAAATTTTTCAGGCAGAGACTGTCGTAACAGATAAGATATGTCGCCTAATTGCGGACACCGATCTTTAAAGGTCAAGTCCGGGATAAATCGATGTGTTATTGCGCTTTTAAGTGACAAAGGAGAAGTCAACTTTCACGCCAGTAACGAAAAAACAGGAAGAAAACCGTTAACAAGGTCTAAAATAAAACGCTCGTCTCTGGTGGCTGCAGAGCGAAATGTATTGAATCGTGGGCGGGCTCAATGGTGTTGGTCGGGGCCAATACTGCATCGAAGGGCCATAGCACTTCGTTCTTCTCAAATCATCCCAACATTTGTGTACGTGCCTTCTGCTTGGGACACTGAATTTTTCTCAGACGCACACTTAATTTGGAACAGAAATCTCGAACCATGCCTTTGAGCTCTTCAATGAATTCCTAAAGAAAGCTTCAACTTCTCCAACCTGGAACTCAAATGGTCAGATAATTTTTTTCTTCTATCAAAGGCGAAATTCAAATGCAGCCCAATAAAATTAAAGTAGGTGGTTAGTGATGCAGGAACGAAGAAAAAATCATGAGAAGCGACCCATAACTCGTCTCGCCCCTTCTTTGCCCGTTTATTTCGGTAATGATGCGACTCTAATCGGCCTGACCCCATCAACGCAAACGCGCTCTCTGCCAAAGGGCTGAATCAGACGACGGTCGGGTGGGCGGGCAACGGCGCGACGGGCGCGGGTACGACGCTGCTAAACCGCTGGGGCATGCTCTTCGCTGCGAAACGCGCATCACTCTGCACCTTTTATGGCTCCGCCTGTCTTTCCACTAGGTACGCTTCCATTTTTTGACCTTTATCCCCCCCTCATCGTGGACTCCCCATTCAACTAATGTTCCAAGTTTCCATTTTTGGACTCTTCCAGTCTTCCAGCTACACCTGTTTGGAAACCCATAACAAAGCAAGGAAGTGAAGTTCTCGCAATCGATATCTTCTACATAGATATCTTTGCCGTTTCGTAATTTTGAAGATAAGTGAGGCCTGAGAAGTAGCTAGAAGTGTAGAACTCACTCGCAGACCATTTGACGGAATTTTTGTGATAAGGTGAAGTAGACGAAGAACGACAAGCTCATATTGCAGAGTCCGAGAAACACTCCGACCGTGTTCCACACGCATACAGGAATCTCGTTGATAACACGTGGACCGCTGATCGCCGCCAGAATGAACACTGGGATCGGAGGCAGTTCGGCCAGCAGCTGAATATAAAATTGTAAGAAAACGCAAACTCAAAATCCCACATTTGGTGAAAATAGATCCCTCTGGTGTGTCGGAAGTGAATGGTGCTGCTCCTTGCATAGCGTCAACGAAATTCATTAGTATTCACTGATTATGAATCAGGAGAACTGGGATAATAAGACAACGTCATGAAGAAGAAACATTAAGTACCTGGAGACTTGTCGTGATGAGTGTGATCCTCGTCACGCATCGCTTCTCTGACCTAAATGCTCAAGCTTTCATGGCATACTCCTTCAACTAGCTTGCAATCAAACAGTGTTGGCAAGAGCCCATAATATGTGGGGGAGGGGGGGGGGCAACTTTCCAAAAGTGATTGTTTTAAGGAGTCTAGTGATATCCTCATGGTATGATATGGTGATGTGTATGCGTTAATGGCAGTCACTAGTTGAACAACCTTTCGCTTCCTCAAGTGCAGAGGTCACAATGGCTGTAGGGCGGTGCGGTTTGATAACGTTATTTGACGTCACTAGTGGAAGGGCGTCAAGGACGGTACCAAACACACCTACAGCGCGCTGAGGTGCCTTTCCACTAATGACTTTCAAAGACGGCATGAGAACCGCACTGCCCTCCAGCTTCAGTGATCGCAAGAAGGTAGAGTCATTCCTTGGTGGGCTCCCTCGTGTGAACAATTTCCAGCTTTGCGAAGGGCTTATCTTGGATGTCCCAGGAAAACCACTACTTATCGCTAGCACAGAAAGAGCGTAGGTTTAATCAGAATGCGGTAAACACTGCTCAGTACTCCTCTAATAAAGTGCGATGAAGCTCCTAACACTTTGCCAGAAAATTGTAATCCTGTAAACATAGACATTCTGGAGGGGAGAACTCACGTGAAGTGCGACGAGTGCGGGAACTCAGACTTCCGGAGCAGAAGTTTCCACACTACCGATACAGTCATGAACACCAGAAGCGACATCGGGATAACAATGGCAAAAAGAAGATTCCCAATCGTGTGAAGGCGTTCAATCATTGTCATTAGTGGAGCTGAAAGAGCGTAACTTGGCGTTGTTGACGGAGTGGTGGGTGTCACTTCCTTTCAGAATGCTGTGGTGTTTCCACTACAAAAGCATATTATAATATCTATGAGGAAGCTGCGAAAGCAGAGATATTTCCATGTGAAATGTTGGCATTCAATCGCAAATTAGAGGCCGGTTCTGCCACTCATATTCTTCAAAATCAAGCAATAAAAATTAAAAAATCTGAAACATTCAGTATTAACCGATGCCTTCTCGGAAGTGCCGCACACTCGCCTGTCATTCAGGTTCGTAGTTGCATTTGAATGCGAATTCTAATTCACCCTGAATTACGGAGCCAGCCAGGTCATTACATTTATTCTTCAAGAACAGTTTATTACCAGTCAAGCGAGTTGGATCCTTGAAAATGTTTTTTTGACGCGGTAGGCGTGGCTCAGGAAGTATCCTGGATCGTTCGGCCGCACTCGATTCATGACGACACAATGCTAAGTGGCGGTGCTTGCCACTGAACAGCCCCCGTTCGAAATGGATGGGAGAAATCTGCTCGAAATCGATGTACACTTTGAGCTGATTCGGAAGAAAAGGTGCTGGAGTTCCCCTTTTGGGCGGTAGCTGCTAAGGTGTAGTAGCATGTGGCGGTGCTCATGCATAGGTGGGGAGTCGACTTGAATGAGGGCCTCTATGTTTTCGGCCCCACACGATCCGTTATTTGGCGCCATACTGGCACGGGCCAATCAAAGCTCTAATATGACAATAGACGAGTTCCCGCAAGTCGTTGTAAATGGCAAACCACATTCAAGAGCTACTGCGAATCTGAATGGGAGAAGATTACGCGGCGCATCTTTCACTGGGACTTCTCAATGAAAGCTTTAGACTTTTCATCAGATGCATGGGACATTCCGTGTTAAGTGTTCCACTAGAATCACTTGTTCTTCCACGCCATTATCAAAATTTGATGTGCTCTATTTAACAAACTGCCCGCTGTAGTTGACGTCAGACGTAGGTTGTAAAAACTTCCAATTTTTAACCACTCTTCCTGCGCATGACCGCATATTTCCGGCTGTTCTACTCAGAAGTTAATATCATTATTTCATAGAAGTTTTAACATCATCACGAAATTGGAACAGGAAGAATTATATGCTGTTCATCACAAAAAAAAACGAAGAATTTCGCAAACTTGAATAAGAACCCAAGCTCTTGAAGAATGTCCTCTTGAGAAAACGTTCTCAATCCCACTCAATACGATTCTACAATCTCCTTTGAGCAACAAAATGTGACCTCAACACCGCTCTTAAACGCACAGCAGATGGCTGACAATGGATCCTCAGCCTTATAAATCTGACATCCATTTTAATTGTTTTTTCTTGTACTTCCTGCTCATTCCGTTGGAGGGAGCTGGACAACAGCTCCCCTACGTAAATCATGGCTTGGATCAAAATAAAGACATGAAAATAACCTCACGAGAACAGTTTCGCAATGAATGCTGAATACATGGCGCACTCTGTTGTGAAATGACCGCTTCAAGGCAAGGTCTGTCATTTCTAGACGAAGTCAAGCATTTCGTCGAGAAAAATGCAGCGCTACACAAGCGAAAAGCACTTAACAACTTTCGGTATTATTGGGGAAGGTTGAGGCTCCAAGGCCCTGGGATGCCATGCGGCCCCGCCCAACACCATTGAGCTCGCCCTCAAGTCAGTGTTTCTTTTTTGCTTCCAATAATACATCAGTACGATCCCGGACTTTGCCTTTGAATGAGTCCGATGCTCTGAGAATGAAAGATGGAAACAAGAGACTCACAATCACTAGCAATGATCTGGACGATGACACGGTCACAGGAGTCGACGGTTAACGATACGGAGCGATTCAAAGGATAGATGAGTGCCAACAGGAGACCTGCCACTGCTACCACTATATAGCTCCTGAAACACGGTCAAATTGACATTGACTTATTGAATGGAAATCAGTGAAATTATCAAGAAGAATTGCTACTATCAAAAAAGGAGAGTAGCGATGGTATACTCATTATTGCATCATTGCCCATGGTTCCAGCGCATGTTTGAGAAATAGGGAGCACAAAAACAGCTCATAAGTACATAAGTCGCCCTAATACTTGAAATGTGAACTAGAATACGCACCTTACACATTTGCACCATAACTAGTTCTCAACAAAATCCAATTAATGAACTCCATTTTTAACTCTACACATAATTTTGGCCGTATTAAGAAAGTCTCACAAGTTGCCTTCCTATGAAACACTGCCGCACTTCTTTGACGAGGTGATGTGTGCAGAAGAGTCTTCGGCTTGAAGCCGGAGTTTTATCAGAAGGCAGCCCATTGGTATCAAAGAACAGGTGCCAGTGGTGCCGGTATGAAGGAAAAAAACAGTGAAACGGCCCAGAAACCAAGAAATGGGACCTTTTACCTGCCCGTGAATTCCCGATTTCAACGTCAATGCTTCCTCTGCTAGACGGCTAGAAGGGGACCGTGAGGGCATGGACGAGCGCTTCCGGCGCGGGAATGGCGCTGTGCTGGCAGTGTGGATAACGGTCGAAGAATTCCTCGACCAAGGCTCTATGCTGTGCGAGAGTAGTGGTGAGAGTTAATGTACCCGCGGAGAGCACAGACGGCTTACGTGTAGCGAGAGTGAATGTCCGCGCGGGAGAGCGTGAAAGAGCAAGCAAAAATCCTCGACGAGCCGCTGCCGCTTCTTCATGCGATTTTCACTCTGGTTGCAGGGGCATCACTTCGCCGGAAAACCATCACCTCACACCCTTAGAGCCCACTTACCTTCCCACTGGGTGAGTTTTCCCTTCCTCGACCTTCGACCCTTTCGTTGAATACTCCTTTATTTACCATGGAAAACTCTGTGCAAAAAAGGCATCAGTAATTCTGAGGAGATCAAACAAAAACGGCTGAGAGCGACAGTGAGCACTTTTGTGATTATTTGATGCAAAGACGAACGACAAAGCCCCGAGGAGATGCTCGCTGGAGGTCCTTCCCTTCGCGAAATTCGAGTCAGCTAGACTGGAAAGAAAGTCTTGCAAAACTCATTTTCAAAATTTCTTTTTTTTCTGAAAGAAGTTCTAGCTAACATTTATGATCTACAAATGACAGAAATCAGACGAGCAAATCCAACTCGAAAGCAAGGTCGCCTGTTCTTTTTTGACACGCACTTCGTCAGGTTTTGGAAAATGAGCATCGATAAAATTTCTAAACGCTGGAGGCAGATGGTGGGTAGTCATGGGAGATATATTGTTAAAGATTAGTAAAGAAGTTGAAATCAAAATCAAAAATGGGTGAAAAATTGCAGAACTTTCTTCTAGGTTTGTAGAACAAACCCCAATGGAGAAGGATCAAAAGAGTCTTCCAAACTCAGCCAACCCACTCTGGTCCCAAGCGAAGTGATTTTTATTTGTTCAGTTCAATGCAACACGATGGAGAAGAGATTCAGCTGCACTGCACATTTTCAGAGACATCAAAACTGAACCGCTGAATGGCGAGTTTAAAAAAAAGCATGCCTTTTGGAAAACTCAGTTTCAGTTTGGATAAATAAACTGGAAAATAGTGAGGTTCAGAAACAAGGACTTTAGAACGTGGTTTGAGTCATCAAAGCAAAGCCTCGAAAAAAACCGCTGCATTAATTGAACACTAGATATTTTCAATGTTTTCATTTCATCTGAATATGACTTAATTTTACGTGGAATCACCGAAAAGCTCCTTCCTATCCAAAGAGCTTAAAAGCAGGTTACGATTTTTTTCTAGAAGGATTTAGAGGGAACGTAGGGTGCCCAGTAGTGCGCCGGTGGGGGAAAAAGCAGGGAAATCCTTCAAGAAAATGCAGAACGGAACCCCTTTTTGGCAGCTGGTTTCCACTCATGAACGGGTAAAAGCTCAGAAAGCAGATGTGTGAACGAGTATACCGCGTTGCACTTTTTGGCGCATGCCAAACCATGCATCAAGCGAGTTGCTTTAGTTGTGCCGCTGCTGGTAACGCTACTCGTCCAAACTACCAACTAGGTGAGTGGGCGGATCGCTTTTAGAGGCGGAGTGTTTCCGAAGTCCTGCTCATCGACCAGCATAACTTTTGTCGTAAAAACGCCACAGCTCGCTTCCTTGGCAGCCAAGTAATCGCTACGTGTGGTGAATATGCTTCCCCGATGCGCGCCTCTTTATCGTAATCGCTTCTTTTAAAGGACGAATTTACGCAGAAAAGGCAACCCATTTCAAATTAACATAGCGGTGACGAGTTCTACAGTAATGAAGGAAGAATCCTGGAAAACGGCCCAGAACCCGAGAAATGGAACCCCTTTCTTCGCCCTTAATCTCGCCATTGATGCGACTCTCATCGCTGTGCCCTCTTCAACATAACGCTCTCTCTGCTATCTAATCACTCGCTGCGTATTGATACGTGGCAAGTGATTCGATGGTCTGTGGGCGTGCACTGACCAGCCGCGCCAACATTGAGCCCTAATAGGTCAACGAGCTCAACTCCTTCGGTGCCAATTGCGCATCAGTCCACACCCTTAGGAGGTCCGCGGGTCCCTCAACCAGGTGAATTACTCCTAATTCGACTTCACTCTAATCCGTGAATTCGTCCTTTAAGTTGAGCTAGCAATGAACGCTTGAGAAAAGTCCAGATCTCATAATGAGACTTTTGTCACTATGGCTGTTGTTTTCAGAAGGGTCCAATTTCACGAACAGATTCTGTTTCAGACGATCAACGCTATAATTACGCTCACTTGCCCACACTACTTAAGCTGTTACATATGTTTAAATCTTTCTTGAAACGGCTGAGATTACTTCTTTGAGTTACTACCCTTCTATTGTTTCCTTGGTTGAGACATGTAGAACATTGCCTAACATCTTATAAGCGACGTCCTGTCTCTTGATCAGTTGAAACATGAAACTTGATTCAAAGTTGAAACCTCTCTGAGACGTCTTGAAATATCATAACTCCCAACACATCGTACGAGCTAAACCTCTCGTTTCGTTCAGACTCCGACGTGTGTAACCTCTAGATATTTTTGATATAAAGGAAGTCGAGAGCAGACAGCCAAGCATAGCGCTACCAGCAAAAACATTTTTTATTTTTGCGATGTCTGAGAGTTATTTAAGAAACAACGGTGGAGTAAACTCACTTCGAAAGATTCCGCTTCGTGCAGAGCGATTTTGAATGCACTGGGAAGAAGACGTGAAGATAGCATTCGCCCGTCATCAGCACCGTCAACCTGGAAAACCGGTAATCTTATGTATTAATCCATGCGAGAGCTGATTTTCCTTCCTCAACTGAGAGTGTGAAGCCCCAAAAGTATCAGAGTTGTATCAAGTCGGTGAAAGGGTAATCGATATTTATGTCGGGGCTAAGAGGGGTAACTCTATCGGCTATCGGCCTTACCATGAGAATGCTGGGATGGGTAAAGCCCTTCATTCCAGAAGGGGTTCGTACCCCCCATCTATCGTTTTCCGAACGAGTGTCTACTGCCCTACCGGGGCACCATTTCACCTACATTAGCTTACTAACACTTACACCCAGAGCAATCAGCAGGTTGACTCACATAGGCAGTGAATCATGATTCTGGCCCGGACAAAAAATAATTTTTGATTTATTTTAAATGTGGACAGCGGTTTTGACCTCACTCCGCCATGCGAACGTCCATGACTCCCGCCTAGAGCGAAAAGTTTTGCCCATAACTTAGCGTTCTCCTAACAACATGCGCATGGTTGCCCAGAAACAGCAATTAACAATCAAAAACAAGTCAAAGATTATTATCACTTTTGTTGTTTCTTTCGAGACACTCAATGAAGGGTGCGGACCAACATACAATTATCAGCACAAGATCTGTCCCCAGCGGTCCAGCATGGCCTCCCTGGCGCACTTGGCGAGCCATGCCCACCTTTCGCGTTTTCTCGTGTCTGAGTCTCTAAGCCTTCAGCGGAGATAGCGTTACCGTGAAAAGGGCAGCACCGATAGTCGCATCAATGCTAAAATCATCGGGTCCGATTTCTCCAGGCCATTTTCCTTAGTTTGTTCCTCTTTCGCCCATTACTGCCCACCTCTAACCTAATTTGCAATGGGGTGTCTTTCCATCGTGAATTCCACCTCTGACATGAAGAGGAAGCCAGGCACACTAATGGTTCCCGTGCAGTTGCGTATGGATTCCCTGTGAACTGCTTTGGATTTGGATTTGTCCAAGACCCGAGTAAAACTATACGTGTTGCCCTGGTTGTAACCTTCTGGTGACTCTCATCATTCTCTCGAGAACACGGAAAACACCTTCAATAGTTGCTAGACACTTGCTGTTAATGCCTCCCCAAAGTTCCAATTAGTAATAATGACTGCTCTTGGTCAGACATTAAGAAAGTATCGAAGTGAGACTTTTCTCGAAACCAATTTGAGCAATTCTGTTAATGAAGGAGCTCTTTTTGCATAAAATTTTAAGATTACAGGAACTCAAAAAGACCTCCGAGCTGAAAGCGAACTGAAAAGTTCACATTGTTCATGTTGCGAATTATCAAGCTTTCAGATCGAATTTCGATTCTAATAAAGCCGTGCGGAAAAGGATAGGTTTGCACTGGTCACTTCGCATGGCGGTATCCTTTTCAATATTGTCTACTGTTCCCACACTGCTGTTTTGTGTATTGCTTGCCACTAGTATTCCCTGAATTCAAGCATGGATTTCATGTGGAATTTCTATGGGTGCTATTTTCACATGGATCAATTAAAATATGAATAAATTTGTTCGTCGGTCATCATGTCGTCGAATAATTGTTCATTAAATGCGCTCTCATGCGAAGATTGCAACAACTCAGCTGTTGCGCTTTGAAAAGTCTAATTAGTAGGGTGTATCGTGATTTTCAATGAGCAATCTTCCCACCAAAGAACTCTCACTTTGGCACTCGACTGGGCTCATTTTAACAATCGCCTGCTCATCTGACTTTGGATCCATCCACAGAGGGTATCAAGTAGCCGAGAGCGAGAACATAGATAGTCATAAAATACAATTTCTCATTCTGCATCGAAGAGCTGTGATCAGGTAACCGTGCAAAAACGGTATTAAAAACAGGTGCCATCGAAAGCAATTCGGAGTCTCTACACATTGAGCTCTATTGTTTTTGCTGGTCATCATTCGTTTTCTACTCTTGCAAGGGGGATCTTTCAGGACATTTAGTGCTTTTCCAGAATGGTTCCCTGCACTTTGTAGAGGCCATGCGAAGAAGACAAAACAAATGGTCCGTTTTTCCTGAACGCTTCTAGGAAGGTCAGAATAGTGGAGAAGAGGTGGTCGAAAGTTCGATCCTCCATGATGACTTATTTTTGCAATTTATATTGGCGCCTCCAATTATGTTCAAATGGCACCAGCATCGATAAACATGTCATCCTCGCAATTTGGCGATAATTTGGAGGCTCCAACATAGACTGCAAGAATTTGTCACCACGGGGCTTGAACTTTGGACCGTTTCTTCACCATTGTTTTTAGGTTCCCAGAAGCGTTCAGGAAAAGTGGACCGTAGTTTTACATTTTTCGCATGAGCCTTTACAACATGCAAGAAACAATTTCGGAAAAGTGCTCCATGAGCTGAAAGACCCTCCTTGATAGATATCCTATCGAGTAGGTAGTAGTGTATAGGGCTGAGTAGCTCTAAAAACAATTGATCACCGCAAGGGCAGAAACGATCCTCATCAATCGATCCAATCACGGGTTGTTCCAAGCACTCAGAATTAGATATAGAGTAAAAAAAGGTGATATTGTAACAGAATCTTATAGCATTAACCATATTCCAGGCACTTGTGAGGAAAGGACATCCCCCTTGATTATTTTAGGTGAAGCGTGGGACGATTCACACGCACAAATACGGCATTTCTATGAATATCCTTTCAAATCAAAGACGCTCGGCGATTATCACGCTGAGGCTGAGGCTTCCTGTTCACCTAGTGCAGTCACGAAATAAACGATAATGAATATAATATTTTCAGCCCACGAATACTGTCGTGAGGTAGCATTTATCCTTCTGCGTTTTTCGCAGTTGCGCCTGGTATTTCTTCTTATTCAACTGTTGAGGCAAGCCTTATGAAAAAGAAGTTGATGAGCAATTAAAGAAAAACAACCTTAGGAATTTAGCTGCTTTGCACCAAAGTTCTACAAAAACCGTTATTTACATATTTAGAATCCTGAAGGAGTGGACAAGTAATCTGTTTGGCTTCAAGAGAAGCTGACATTACAGTCGAAAATCCCGCTTACGAAAGAAAACGCGTTGATAGCAGCCATATGACGTCAAAAGCCATGCTGAATTCAACTACACACTCACCTAGGTGCTATCGTAAAATACGGGGGCATTGGGATGGCAATGCATTTGGAACCACGTGGAAAATTTTACTTTTGTCAAGAAGGGGACTAACCCTCAGACGGGAGAGGAGGTACTTCCAGATGCTTGAGCAGCATTTGTCTCAGAGTTCCCGGGCCTTCATCTGATTCGTGGCTCCCCACTTGTTCTTGTCTGGCAGACTTTTTTCGTAATCTAGACAACATCGAAAATAATCTTTGGTTCACTCACCACATGGCGCAGAATCCAAAGACGTTGACAAAGTAGGCTTGGTAGGGATAGTAACCCCAATAAACAGCATCGGCAGCAGAGTTGGCCTCCCAAGCGCCAACTGTTCGAAGTGCTTGCGGAAGAAGGAACACCATTGCCAACGTGTTCATCAGCTGCAAACGAAACATAAAAATATTCTGCATAAAAGCTATCGTTCAGTCTAAACTAATGATCCTTAAACTGCTCACTCTACGCCCTTCTTGGGAAAGTCGAAATCCATGCTATTATTAGGTATTTTCTTTATCAGCTCCAAGAATGTCCACATTTGAAAGACAAACCATGTACGAGGTCCTCTGCTACCAATTTGTTCACTTACAATGAGTTTCGCGTTTGACAAGGCCACTGTGAGCAACCCTGAATCGCCCTAGCGAATGAGTTTATCTCATCGGGAGTTTTGCAAATGCTGGCAACTGATATTCCTTGATTGAGTTCATTCTTAAGATGGCACATCATGTCAAAGTTTCCTGAAACGTTTCGCTGGTAGATTTTCAGCCGATAGAACTACGAGAGTTAAATTTTCGTATAGCACATTCAATGGAGGGAGCAGCCGTGAGTAATCCGTTGCCTCTTGTCAATCCAAGACAGTTATTTCTCTCCGGATTTTTTTCTCCCTCTATAAAAAGTCCAAAGCGGTAATGCCCAGTACAAACTCGCTGGGATGGCAGCTGGGTGGTACTTCGCTGCACCACTTCAATCCTATCATGACAAAAATGCGATCAATATCATTTGCACGATAATTTGTTCCTTGAAGGTAGTGACCACGATAGTGAGGGGCGGGGGGGGGGTGGAGAGGCGTTGCAGTCCATGGCGTCACTGAACGTCATTGGTCGTCTAAACCCTTCCCCAGCGCACTGGAGTATGGTTGAGACCGCCTCTAACTCGTTTCAACCAATGACGTTCGATGACGTCATCAAAACTGCTACGCCTCCCAGCTATCGTCATCAAGCCGTTATTCGAACTGCTATGGTCAATTGGAAAATATTTGAGAAAGAAGCCAGCAAGAAGGCGGAAAACTGACCAGTCGTGTACACAGCATGCGAATTGCGATGTAATAGCGGATCTGATTTGAATTATAGATGAGCAAATTGATGCAGTTGCCGAACATCGCCAAGAAGAACACCACCAAAAAACCGTAGCCCATGAGCATTATGTGAAACGGCCGTTGGTCACAACGTAGCTGAAGGAAAGCACTTTTATAGAATTAAATTCACGATTACGTGAAAAGGGTAA
>KZ346350.1:26007-40933 GCA_002352805.1 Teladorsagia circumcincta | reverse complement strand
TCATTGCATGTGGCCACTTCGACCCATCATCCCTTCCTAGTCAGCTCAGATTTCCAACTCACGGCCCGGTAGTTTTTCCTTTTTTCACCTGTAAGTTCGATAGGCGTGATCTTTTTCGAACCGTCACGCTACAGTATCCGAAAGTATTGCAGGGAAAAGCATCGACCACTCAATTCTCGCTGATTCAAAAATGAAGAAAGCACCAAATGATTGCTGATTTTGATCAAGTCTTTGTTGGCCTTGCAGGAATAAACTGTTATCTAATACGTACGCACTTAAATTATGGAGCGGTCGAAAATCGGAAATAACACTCCTGAAAAATAACATGTTATTCGTATTTTTTTTCGAATACGACAAATTCGATAATGTATGCTGCTAATCTGAGTCAGCTTCAAGAAACGTGCTGGGTTGAATAACGAGTGGACGTATACCAATGGCACGCACTTTATGAGATCTGTCTTTGTTGAGACTACCTTTCCAGATGATTGAACAAAAGATTTGATTAGCCAAGGGGCAGCTATCTGAGTTGTGAGAGGCAACAACACTATGATTAGGAGCAAACTGGATAATTTAATATGTATAATATGGAGTTCTCTGAAAGCAGTGAGTACAGTGTTTTGATGTTGGTCAAATATCAAAGAGGTGCAATTAGGCACAGCAGCGAAAAAACGAAAGAAATGGCACATGCTCTGAAATGTGAGGCCGTTAATATTTCCTTGATGTCGAGCCAGTTTTTGCTCAAAAGTGTCATCATTGGGAGGGTGCCATAGTGGAATATACGGCATGAAGGGTTGTAAGATGAGGTCGTTTAGAGGAGGACTCCACGATAAGGACGAAGATCGAAGGATCACATAGTGGAGACACAGATAGACGGACCTTCTAAAGGTGCGGACTAACACGCAATTTACACTGAGGGATATGCCACCTGAGATCTACTATGGCCCTGCGCGCTACGCCATTGGCGCGCTATCGGCGCGGAACGCCCCCTGTTGCTGTATGAGCCTCTAACCGTTGCGTAGAGAGAGCGTTCGCGTTGAAGAGGCAGCACAGATGAGGTTCGCATCCACACGGAAAACAATGGGCAAATAGAGAGTCTGATTTCTCGGTCTGAGCCGTTTTTCTTGATCCTCTTGTTCTTTCGTGCACCATGACCATCTCCAACACAATTCCCAAAAAGCTGCCTCTTCATTGTGGAACCGCTTTTAAATCACAATGCACTTTTAATTGGAAATCGAACGGTAGCTGTGAGAATATTGGTCTCGGTACTTCCAATACCCATACCTAGAGAAGGACCAGCTTCAGTTCCTCTCAGAAACGCCGCACCTTTTTTCTATTGCCACTTGACCACCGTCTCCACTAACACATACATAAGTTTCCCTGGTAGTCACCAATTTTGCATCTTTTTTCATTGCCTTCAAAGGTGCCAGTGGAGGAAATTTGTCTGACAAACCTAAGAAATGAACCCTCGAGAATGCACTGACAAAGCTTAGGCCAGATTGTCTTAGAAATGACGTTCTTCGGACTGAATGATTTTTGGTAATCTTGCCACGAACGCTTCACTTGAGTTGAAAAGAACAGCCGCTTCAAGAGTTCATGTTTATCGCTCGCCTTTGCCAAGCTAAAAATTGGTTTCTGAGCCCTAGTCACACCAACAACATATTTTCCTCCGAAAGAATGCTTCAATTAAAGTAGAGGACGATGACGTGATGTTAGAAAGATTAGGGAGTAAATCTCGTGAAGGGGTCAGTAGTAAACACAGAATAAGATGGAAGGGTGTCACCTTCTGAGGTGCCGTATCAAAGCGGAACTCATTAGAGCTGTGAAACCGCTTAACAACGATGTAACGAGACGATGTGACCATCGGCGAGTTCTGATTTGTCGTCAGTCGCATCAGTCCCTACTCAATTCCTAATGCATTCATTACCTGGCTCCGCCCAATTGCGACGTAGTGCGTCTGACACTTTCACCGCCTCTCTCGCATACTGTTTTAGTTAGCGTAGCGCTATGGGACAAATAGCGCAATCATCTGTTGAATTATTCTTTCATTAACCCATTCGCGACCGCGCAGGATCTTCAATTTGCCCGTTCGGACCAACTCCGTTTGATACGATCGCTAAATGGCAGCTCCCGGTGACCGTCATTGTCCCTCGCGACCCTTTCTTAAAGTGAGGTGAAGTGGTAAAAATCGACAATTTCTGCTGAAACTTTTCCCATGAGGGCCACCGGTGGATCAAATGGTCCCAAGTGAGCAACTTTGCGTCAGCCACCGGTGGCTGCCATTGCCGCGAATGGGTTAACGTGCATGCTTTCTGAAGCTGAAGGATCCGTTGAAAAGTGTTTTCAAGTAATTAGACTTCTCAGCCTACTTCCGGGATACAAGTCTGTGTAATCAGACTATCACAATATTAATTGAGAGCGGTACGTTCTGCAATATTCTCCATATCCGCCTTCCTTGAAAATGGACATTTGTTTACGAACAATCAGTTGTTTGTTGTTTAGACACAATTTACTGAAAGCTTTTTTTAACCAATCACTGCACTCCTCGAAACGAGGACCAATTCCTTGAAGCATGAAAATTCTTCCATCGTTTTTTTCATGCTTGAATTGAAATTGGCTTTTATGTGATGGGTACATCAAGCACTGAACAAATGGGCCGCTTATCCAGCAGAAGCTGTCAAGAACAAGTGCGCAGTGAAGCTGAATTAATCGGAATCGGTATCTTTGCCAATAAAGGAAGGAATAGCCACATGGGATTCTCCACCAAACACTTTAGAGCTATTACAAGGGATTATTTGAACTATTGAACGAGTACAGGAATGCTCATCTCAACCCGTTAAAGGAATCCTTCTCAAAATTCTTGCATCCTTTCCCGCTATTAGTGTGCTAGCGGTGATCGCTAGAGACAGCACACGAAGTTTCATGCACGGGATTCGGTTTCCGAAGAGAAACAGACTCACGAAAACACACTCTGTGGACAATCGAAGGTAAGCCTGGCAGAACAGCATGGAAAGCAGTGCGCTTCGGGCGCACGTATCAGTCGACGCAATGAAAAAATCCGGTTAAAGCGTTCGATTTCGGAGAATAGAGGCAAAATAGATAATAAAATATGGTGCAGCAGAAGTGTGAGATGTTAGTACAGTAAGTCAGAAGATCAAAAAGAGTTGCTAGTGACGGCATTCAGAGAACCAAGTGGAAACGTTCCCGCCACCAGCATTTGTGACAGATGTCCGGCTGGTATTTGAACGCGCACCAGTCCTTCTAGTTTTTTGAATTGTTCACCAAAAAAAGCAATTTTTGTTTTTTCGTTCTTATCGTGGACGATGTGTCTCAAGCCAGTGATTTTTGGGTGAGAGAGAAACATGATGATTTTTCCGGGAAGGATTCTTTTAACGACTGTTGGTACACATGTGTACCAGGGTGAATAACGGTCTAGGAATTCCTCGACAATGGCTCTATCACAATTTCTAAGACGTATTAAGGTAGGACCACACGCTTTATAGCGGAAATACGCACAAATGAAATTTTCATAATTCTTGCTCAAAGCGAGAGATTACGATAAAGTGTTCGTGCAGTGTGGAAGTACGTGCACCAGTAGAAGCAGTAGTTAGGAGCCTAACAAGCGATATGTGGCGTTTTTGTGGCCAGAGGTGCGCTAGCTGCAGCATACTAGGCTTGCCACTCCTTTCTCTGAGCTCCGCCACGGCCTGAGCTCCGCCCCCAGCAGCAGTGTCCCTCGATTATCATCTTAATAAGGTATACCGCTTTGAGTGCGCACCCTGTAACTTTCCTATGGAACACGTTACCAATTAAAGCATGGCATTTGCTGGTATGATGGTGGCTATCGCTTTACAATGTGCCAAAGACCTCTTATTCGGTTGCCAGCTCGTCCATTATTGGAGGTCAATGGGCAATGAACAGGTTCCCATTTGCGCGTTCCCGGGTGGGTCAATAATGGTACGAGTCGAATTTTTGCACCATAAGTGCGGTGTGACCTCATTAAACGTGACCGCTTGAGGGCCACCACGTCACTCGGACATCTTTGTTAATCAGGTAAAACGAAACTAACTACTTGAGAAAAGAAGTCCCTCAATATAACAGTATTGAAAAACACATATTTTTACACAAATTATAAACATAATAAACTCATACAGATTCATTCGGGACAACGCGGGATATAGCTCATACGGATGTATTCGGGACAAAGCGGGACTATCTTCTACAAAATGTTTCAATTTCTGAGCGAAATACACCTTCCTGATGGAGCGTTGCGATGTTTGCTTTGTATGTATGACAGCGCAAGCGGGATCCTGATCAACGCAGGGGGACAGCACTATTCTAGGAGAGAAGGCTCACACCTGATCGACTTACTGGGACACCGTTGCCACAAAGGAACTTTAAGGGGTGTAGTTAGACAAAGGGTGTTGCTGCGGGGAAAGCTGGATGAGGGGTTATATGAACGACGAGAGGTTTGAAACCTCGAAAAACTGAAAGGCGCACTAGAAGGCGTTGTGACACGACAACATTTGCTAAAACATGCTGCTGCACATTGCATCTGTGCCAGCTTATATATCAGTCGGAGACCTTTCCAAGGTCTTGCAAAATGGTACGGGGGTGGGGGCTGAGCTCCCTAAAAGTCAATCAGGAACCACACAAAAGGTCATATCTCTAAGTGACTCGTTTGAGAAAATACAGTAACATCTAGCTAGAGACATGAGGTACTCATCGAAAGCGTGCGGATCTTCTTGATGCAAACTACTCTTCTTCGCTTTATCTCACAGTAAAAGTAATCAGATCTAGTTTTGTAGCTTCACAATAGCTTGCCTAAGCCTCCAGTTATGGCTAGAGGGTCTGTGTCTTTGGTCCAAGATTTACGCCTCTGCCTAATTCACACCTCTGCCTCGCACTTCGCCAGGCTTGCCTGTGGCATACCCTCACTTAATTGGATGGTTACGACGCCATCGCGACAAATGAAAGAAGTTTATTAGCAGACATTAGTAATATTATTAATCAAGTAACCACATTAAGAGCTCATACGGATGAACCTAAACATAAGCGGACTTCTCATGAGAAAAATAAAGAAATTCAATCAAGGCGTTTGTTCGAGGCACTGGAGCTTTTTCTTTTCACTTGTTCATTTACACAGTAGCAAAAATGAGTGAAAATTCCTCACTTAAAGATCTGAATGCTGAGAAAAATAAAGTGAGTGTTGGAATGTGCATGAAAATTATACGATTGGAAATTTGAGATCCGTTCTGCGTGGGCATCTTCTACGACAGTAATCGTACGATTACTGTCGTAGAAGATGCCCAACGCAGAACGGTCCATCTTGGTAGTGATACACCTAGAATTGACCGTCTAACAAGGGAGGTCTTTCAGGACATGGTGCGCTTTTCAAATGATTTCCTGTACTTCTTAGAGACCCACGCGAAGAACAAGAAACCATTTTGCGTTTTCTCCTGAACCTTCTGGGAAGGTCAGAATAGAGGAGAAGAGATGGTCCAAAGTTCGATCCTCCCTGATGACCAATTTTTGCAATTTATTTTTTGTCTCTAAATTGTGTACAAACGGCACCAGCATCGATTAAGAGTTTATCCTCATTTGGCGACATAGATTGCAAAACTTTATCATCACGGGGATTGAACTTTGGACTATTTCTTCACCACTGATTTGAGGTTGCCAGAAACGTTCAGGAAGAATGGACCACAGTTTTGAGTTACTCGTATGAGCCTTCACAACATACAAAAAACGGTTTAGAAAAGCGCTTCATGACCTGGAAGACCCTCCTTGTGAGAGAAGGCTAATTCTTAGAATGTAACCGTAAGCATTTCAGATGACCTTAAAGTCTTTTATTTTTTGATCCCCACAAGTAATAAGAAGGCCAATTTAGAAATTATAAATACAGACTCGTTTAAATCTGATTTGGACAACGTATGAAACTGCTCGTTTGTGTTTGCTATCACTAAAGTAATTTTAAACTTTAATACATTGAATTGTAATGTTTCCTTGTTCATGTGTTTACATAATTCATGTTATAATAATCTTGTAATTATCACTAGTTCTTGTTCTAGTAAAGTTTACTTATCTATTTCGATCCAGTTGATATCGTTAAGGGAAGGTCACAGGGCAGCTCAACCAATTAAGCGAGGGGATGCCACTGGCAAGCCTGCCGAGGTGCGAGGCAGAGGTGTGAAGTAGGCAGAAGTGTGAATCTTGGACTAAAGTCCTTCACCCATGGCTAGATAGTGATAGTTGAGTGGTAATGACGGGTCACTTGAGATCAGATTTTTTTATAATTTAGGTTGGCAGTAATTTTTCCTTTCACACACACCACTCTTTCACCATGTTGTTTTTGTTGTATGTGTTTTTTTCCAATTAGATTGCCGTTTCCACGTGACTAGTACAGATGCTTGAGTTGTGTTGTGACCCCTAAGGTGTCATCATTAATGAGGTCACTTCGCAGTTGTCCGCAGAGTTTTCGCACATAATTAACGTTTCCTCGCACCTCCGAGCGAGGCATTCTTAATAAGGTGTGAGGCGTACCATTCTTTACTGACCCCGCGTTCCCGATGAATTTCTTTGCTTTTTCCGTCACTGGGGCATTATTCAGCATCCACACTTCCACCAAGAATCCAGTCCAATCTTATCGTAATCCCCGGCTTTGAATAACAGTCGTTACAAGTCGAGATAAGTTACTATGGAGAAGTTGAAAAAAGATTTGTACCGCAGCTCACTTTTCATTGTGGGAAAAAAGGTAATTCTCAAGTTTCGCACACTCTTGATACTAAAACGTGTATTTGCAACTGGTAATTAAATTGTCAATTCATATTTCAAAAATGTCCGTTCAAGTGTGATGGTGTGGTGGCAAGAGGGGCCGCTACCGCAATTATGGTCCTCGAATCAAATGCCAGAACAAATCCAAATACATAAGAGATGATTAATTTTTGCTGATGATTAATTTTTGCTAGAAGTGATAGCTAATACGCAATACACATCGATAACTTAACATTTAAAAGAGTGTTCACATTTAACTTGATATAATACTACATTTCCCCACACATAGCAGTCACAGGGTGAAGTAAAGCTATGGAAACTAATGAAATGTTAAATGTCACAGGGTGAAGTAAAACTATGGTAACCAATGAAATGACACGCAGAAATGTTAATTGAGCTCCACTAAAAAAGATAAATAGATTCATTCTATAGAAAGAGCCGAATAAGTCGCACTAATTCCCTTTTGAACAACCTTCATTTGCTGGGACACGTGCTTGGAGGCACTGGCGGGACACAGTGGCCGTTGCGAGGAAGTATGTAGCTCACTCTGAGCTTTTTGCACAGCTTCGAAAAACCTGGGTTTCAGTGAGGCTTCATGCATCCTTTAACCCTTTGGCGACAATGGCACCCACCGGTGGGTGCCACTAAGGCTGCCGCGTGGGACAATGGCACCCACCGGTGGGTGCCACCTTGATATTTTAGTCTTTGCGGGTTTGAAACATTTTTATCATTTCAGGAATTATAAGCTGGCTTTATAAAATCTATTGGTAGCATGATTTACAGAAAGGTTTAATGATAGTTAAGTTATAAGAAATTTTGGAATGTGACGTTTGGCTCGCCGACAAATCAATTGGGGTTTTGTATCATTAGGCTGAAGATTGATTACTACTCAAGACTTCTTCACCTCTTCATAGTCTTCAGACACAGAGAGGGGTTTGAGCTGTATCAAAAATTGTACTATATACATGAACTTCATAAGTTTTCACCCTTCATGCCTTTGAAATCGGATTTCAACTATCAAACGATCGATTCTCTCTTTTACATTATATATTATGAAAGCTCAGGACAGTAGCTATATTAGGCATATTGCTAAAATCAAAAATCCAATAAAAAAGTGCTTTTAGGGACAATTTCACCCAATGTTCAGCAAGGGTAGGGCGCTCCAAAAAGAGGCGTGGGTGAGCCCGCTGCCTTCAAAGCCACATTGTCGTCAAAGGGTTAACTCGAGATGCCCTAAACAAAGGAATCAGGCGGATTGACGTCTGGTGAACTGAGATGTCATTCATTATCCTTTGCTTTGACCTAGCGATTCATCTAAAATGCTCCTTACCTTTTTGATATACGCCATGGTCGGAAGAAGGGTCGATCGCTGAAAACCTTTGACGGTGCAAATCAATACTAGAAGCGAGAAAGAGCTATGGCTTGTTCCAGTAAAATGGCAAAATTTTTGTGTCGATTGGGAAAGAGGGACACAGAGAGTGGAAGGAAACAAGAGGAAGTTTTCCAGATAGGAATAGCTTTTTAGCTGTCGAAGTTTCTATTCATCTGTCCGGTTTTTTATAATTTTGCTCACCCTCTACTAAAGTCCTTAACCACTGTGTCTGGAACATAAAGAGAATATTCTAGAGACTTCGAAATCGACTGAAGGTGTTATTGTTCAAAAAGAGCAATTTTTCGAAAAAAAAACTTTGAACAAGCAAGGGAAAGCAGCACGAAAACTCAGCAACGACAAAACAATGGTGCGAGGAGTTCTCGTCAAGAGATTTTAGGATGTAATGAATTCGGTGCGATACAGCGCGAGGATGATTGGAAATAAAGTATAGGACTGAGAGGCATCTTAATAAAGTACCAGTTAAAATACTCGTATGAAGGCAAGTTCAATACCCTTCTTGGATGGATTGCATGGCATCTACTGGGAAGGGCTCAGTTTGCTCGGAAGGGTCAATTTTCACTCCAAGGACTATATTTCTTAATGGAGATTTATCGGGAAAAACCATTTTTCAAGGAGAAGGAACAGATCTCAGCCTGCAAATGGCTGGGTGATGTCTGCTGCAATTGCTGTGTCATATAGCAGGCGCATATATTTGAGCTGCTGCTATGCGAAAAGAAGTAATCTCTTCCTGCTTCTTCATTACGAAGCTTCGGAAGAAGAAGCCATGATCGACTCTCTGACATTTCGGCATAGTTTTGATAATATTCAAGTATGCAGTGTCTTCAGCCTCCGAGATTGATATAGAATTTTATCGACTGACGTTTCGGTAAAATCGCCGGAGCCTCACATGATGGCGGAGCTATAGGAGGCACCCTTCGGAAGAAGCCTATAAAAAGTCCTGTGTTTTATGCAGGAATTTTTGTTGACTGCAACGAGGGTGGCTTCCATTCTATAATAAAAGCTGAGATTGCCTACTTCATTATGTAGCTGATAACACCTTCCATGTGATATTCGTATTAGAGAACTCAGGGCTAATGTGGTCCCAATGTGCGAACGAGCTGAAGGATCCAACATTCCCATCCCAGCGCACTTTACAGGACAAGAAGAGCTCCCGAATGGAGTCCCCGATAGTTCATGGAAAATTTATCACCGCTCTGAGTTAAACTACTTTGTGATAGATGTCTCAGAAACTGATAACCATAGTCCACAATCTCGAACGAGTTTCTCTTTTTTTGACCACTAAATTGATTTGTTGCCTTCTCGTCTCTGCCTTCTTGCCGCGCGATGTGCCTCTCGCCGAGTACCAATATTACTACACCCGCAATTTTTGTGGAACCCAACGAGCATACTCGCGCCATTACATAAGGTACTGTTATGACCTTCGGAGGTCTGAGAATAGTGGAATGAATCCAACCGTCAAAAAACAAAGCTGAAGTAAGTGTTGGTCTGTCGGTAGGTCTGCCTGTCCGTCCGTAAAATGAAGTGCTAAGGCAGCTAATGGAATAAAGCAACTGCTAAGAAGACTGGAGCTCGCAGGAATTGTGGCATCGAAGTTTCGTGAATGCATCATGAGGATACCCGATTCGACCGCTGACCCTCGCCCTCTGTGTCTCTGCCTTCTTGCCGCGCGATGTGCCTCTCGCCGAGTACCAGTATAACTACACCCGCAATTTTTGTATGAACCCAACGAGTATCGTCTCGCCATTGCTTAAGGTACTGCAATAGCTTTCAGAGGTCTTAGTAGTGAAATGAGGCCAACCGTCAAAAATCCAAAGCTGAAGTGTTGAAGATTCATTGCGACGTGAGATCATGACTGCGATGGGAACCCTGGACTGACCCTTTTGTGCATACGCATTCCCTCACCGATTGATTTGAGCACAGCGGAAGGTGTGAAGCAAACGCTGGGAAAGGGAAGTTCTGGCCGCTGCCGGGGGACAAAAGTGGTTATTGGATCAAGTGGCTAGTTCCTAAATAAGGAAACAATTACTATTTATGTCACGAGAAGTTGAGTTAATCATGTTGAGCTAATAAATCAGGTTATAGTGACAGCGGGATATGACAGCTGCCTGATAAGCAAAAGAGCATTGACTCAGCGCTGTGCTCCAATCGCATGGAGTAAGGAAAGTGAAATGACTCATAGATAATTAAACAAGCGAAAGCCGGAGATAAGGATTTTTATAGCTTTTCAACGTGAACATGAAATGGGCCCTTTGTCCCAGCCCTCTAGCACGTAGAAATATTGCGTGTCGTAATCAGCTAAGGATAAGCGGATTAGACCATGCAAAAAAGGACGGGTAGATGAAGCTCGTTAAGTTCAAGCACGTAGACAAAATGAGCACGTCTGTACTGCTATCATTATGCCCCTAGGGCTTCATGGAAGACGATATGAGGCAAAGTGCAAGGACAGACCAAGACCTCAGGCTGTACTCGCTATTCGAGGAATAGGAGCCAGATTAAAAGACAATAATATGAGCAATTTCTCTCCACTCTCCACCTCTTTTTCCCCCGCGCTCTCTTTCAAAGGTCAGGAAGGAGTTATAAGAGACACTGCTCAAGCAAAGAGTGCAAGAAGGTGACACGGCTGGCATTTCGCTCTGCTATGGACAATTTCCGACACATTGTCGAGAGTAAAAAAAGAGGATGGCATTCTCAAAATGAATTTTTCGGCTCTTTATACTACAGCACACAATTTCTGGGTTTTTTCTCGTCTTGTAAGCGGATTTTACTGTGGAAATGCAGCCCATTGGATACTGATTCTGAGATGGTCAGTGATGCACGAAAGAAGAAAAACCACCGAAAACTGCCTAGAACTCGAGGATGGGACTCCTCCTTTGCCCGCTGAATTGTGACTCTCATTGCCGCTGCCCTCTTCAACGCTAACGCTCTCTCTCTATCTCTGCTGAACGTCTAAAGCCCCATACAGCGAGAGGGAGCTTCCCGCGCCGGTGCGGCCGTGATGGATTGTCGGAGGCATATCCTTCGATGCGATTGCGTGTCGTCCGCACCCTTGAAGCAAACCCTGGGGTGAGACCGACTAGCTGGAAGGGTATCGCGAGGGAAATTTTGGGGTCTGTACCTTCACAGATCATCCCAGCTTCGTTGCCCGAATTGCGCGATTATGGCGCTAGTAAGTTACGAACCTGCAACCATCGACCCCCGTTGCTAGTTTTCCAGCCACCGCGATTTTTATACAGATCAGGTGTTCACTCAAATGGCGCGCTCACTCATGTGTTCGGTCTTCTTAGATCGCCCTATCTCGCCATCGTACCACATCCGATGCTACTGTAGATTAAGGCCCTACTTTCAGCGTTCCCAGTGATTTCTCTTGCTTTCCTTCCCACTTTCAGTTCATTCCGCAGCTCACTCATCACTACGAAGCGCTCTCGTACACCAGTTTTACCCCAGGGATTGCCTTCAAGTTCCCCCATCACTCCACTTGATAAATTTCCACTTCTTCGACCTTCGTCGTTAACGAAGAATCTTTTCGCTATGCGGACCCGAAACAGGACCACTGCTCTTACAAAGCTGAATGAACCCATAATCAGCAGAGGCTGAATTGGCACAATTTGCACCTAAACAGACGTGCAACAAGGATACGCTGATTTGAACGAAGGTGGAGAGGGATAGAATATTCCCTTCTGATGTGAGAGGATATTGAGTCGATCAAAAAGCATCCACCGTCGTGCACCTCGACAATTTCACTACATTTTTCTTGTGCTGTGCCTTCCTTAACCATTCAGACCAACCACCCTGTAGAGAAAAAAAATAGCAATTCATTTCCTTACGAGATAGTTTCAAAAGTTTTCGTCGTTTTGGCCTCTTTTCAAGCTACGGAAATTCGTAATTTCTGAATGTCGGTCTTTCAATCTCAAACTTGGAAGAGACATGCCAGGGTCGGCTCGCAACATGGCAAAAGACATGCATTCAAGAAAAAATGTCCATAGGAAATGTACAACAAGAGCGAGGGGTCGCTATGTTTGCACCCAGGAAGTAATGCTCGAAAGTAATGGTTGTGAAAAAAGGTAAAACACTTTTTGATCGACCTAATATTTTGAACCTAATTGAAAATAGGATGTCAAACTGTGTAGAATCAACAAACATCGGTCGGGGTGAACTAAATGAGAAGTGTTCGTGCCTGAAAAGTGAGGCAAGTACACATGCTGAAAGAAAGGTTATGAAGAACCTAAGGCGAAGCCCAACGCTGAGATAGCCGTTCTCAATTTGCCAGAGAGAAGCCGAAAGGGGAAATTACATTTCACGCTCTCAAAACTGGGAAACCAGCGAGAACAGGCCATCATTAAGCGTTCCGATTGATTAACAAACATTACTGACTGTCAACGAACATAGCATAGTCGCCTGTTCTAGGGGAGTCCAACAACTGAGTCCTTTCCAAGAAGGAAGATTTTTTCATGAACAGAAGAATGTGGATCAGCCCTCCTAAACATTTTTCAATAATTTGTAAAGGCTTTTACAACACCCATGCACCTTGCTGATCATTGCGATGGAAGAGAGATCAGAATGGGGAGTGCATTTAGGCAGTAATTGAAAATAAAGTTGGGTGCCAATTACTTTGAAAATGTTCATCAACTTTGTTCTGATTGGAATGCCGATGTAAAAATGTGTATGCATGTGTCACCCATGGTCATTAGTGCAGGGTTTAGAGGCAATCAATCAGATTGTCCTCGCTAGCCGTAGATCAGTGTAGTACTGAGTATAGTCGATGAACTTCATTGAAACGACATGGAGATGATTTACGGTCAAACCCTTCAAGAAGGCCGTCATCTGCGCTTAAGCTGCGTTCATATTTCGCAAAATGGGAGATCAGGATAGTTGGCGATAGGATATTGGGATAGGAAGTAAGCAAACCAGCCCATTAGGGGTTTCTGCTGGGGCCGTATGCTGAGGAGGAGGGGATGGGGTCCCTGCCGATCGACGAACTACTTTAACTCGCTCTTCTGAATCGCCTCAACTTGATGCTTACCTCAGGACTAAGCCTTGGAAAGAGAGCGGACCTGCTAGATCCGTCCTTTCTCCAGGGTCCTGAGGTGAGCAAACCAGCCCTTTTGTCGGAGCTTGGACGTAGCTTACTCACTTGCGTCGTCACTCTCTTACCGTACCGACCGAGTTCAAGTAGTCCGTCGACCGGGGACCATATCCCCTCCCCAACATTCAGCATACGGCCCCAGCAGAAACGCCAAACAGCCTGGTTTGCTTACCTCTTGGGATAGTACACTGGTGTGCAAAACTTAAGGACCAGCGCAACTTTTCCGTGATGTGTTACTGCCGAGTAAGACAACCCCATGGAACCTAACCGGACATAGAAGGAACTACCGCAGTACGGTACAAAATGCAAATGAAAGAAACCATTGTAAGGGCCCCAGAGATTTCATTAGGTTATGATACTTCATCCATCTGGTCCCTAAGTTTTGCACACCAGTGTAGTAGAGTAGGATAGGACGCTGAAAACATTAGATACGTATCGATTGGAATCGTTGGAAATTAATAGATGAGGCATCTTCAAGCCAATATTTATCAAATTTCGTCAGCGCACTATCCTAACCTACTACTACCACCTAGCTATAGCTTCCCAGAGGCACTAGCTCTTATTGTGCAAGAGCGCTTACACCCAGCAATTCAAATAACGTCGTAACGGCCCCGTCGACGACTTCTTTGAGCTCCCACCGTGCACCTTGTTCCCCTGAGAAAATCTTCTGATGCCATCAGTGTTGAAGGCTTTTAGGAAGTCTAGGAAGTTTTCTGTTAGAATGGAATGTGCTCCCTAATACGCATTTGGATGCATTCAGCTTGATTAGAGCAACTTGTAAAAAATCCCTTCTCAGACGTAGCAGAGAGTGACTCTTTCGGTCCCCCCCCCCTGTGCTGTACTGCACTCTCCGGCGATTTCAATCGACTGTTATGTGAACTTTTAGACCACTATCCCACTCTCCTGTTGTTTTAATCACCTCCTGCCCTAATCTTCCTGCCAATACATATCTTTTTTCATTGTCGCGTACTAACCTAAGTCTCCGGAGTTGCGAACTATAAACGCGGCTTAATAGCACCGCATTTCTATTCCGATTTCCGACCTTATGTGCCGTACGGTACGTAGTCACAAAGGAAAGTCAACAACGCATCTCGGCCGACTCGAATGGTGTGTATACCTTGCACTCCTCCTGGGAACAGTGAGTTCAAAACTGCTCTCTAAACTCTTTGAATCTGACTGGCTCAACAGTGTTATGAAAGTTTCTCTGCGTGCTATTTTGCATGCTGCCCCTATCGAAATTTTTTTTTAACTGCTCGTGAATTCTTCATGGCAGCAGGCATTTGCTTTCGCAAGCATGCGCTGCATTTGCTGCGAAGTGAATCACGCACTCTTCCTCCTTTGAGTTCGGAGCACTGCAGCTGCGATTTCTCACTTATAACTCCCTTCAGGGAATCGTTTAGCAGATAATTAACACTCCTGAATTAGCGATCGGGCAATGTAAAAGAATAGAGTACAACTCATTCTAAATAGCCGATATATCATGCTGGCCCTTTGTCAACACTGTGTGTGTTTATGCTTCTACCACGAAGTTTGTAGGTGGATTCTTTATTGTGGCCAACTTTTCGACATTTCTTTGTCAAAGGCCAAGCGAATTCGTTACTACTGTACTAACAGAGTGTAGCCCTACACTCTAGCGGTAGATTCTAACGATAAGGCCTTTGACAACGACGTGAAGGTCG
>KZ346349.1:0-27265 GCA_002352805.1 Teladorsagia circumcincta | reverse complement strand
GTGGTTGCTTACCAAGCGCGCGGCCCGGAGATCAAATCCTGGGTAGTGCGTCGTCTAGGCCACGTCTAGGCCACATCTAGGCCACGCCTAGGCCCCGGGTCGATTGATTGCTACCGACCTTTCCTGGGAATATTGAAACACTGGCATGTACATCGGCTGGCCCCCGCAAGTCATTGTAAAGGCCAAATCGCATTCAAATTCCCACTAGAGAAAAGAGAAGAAGAGGATGCGTACCATGACCAGTTCTTTGGGATCGCCGCGGATTTAATACCAATTGTGATTATACTGGCATCTTATTGCTCTTTTTTGGCCGTAACAGTGCCTCACGGAGTCAGCTCATGAACAGGGCAGAGCTTTTCCCTCGAAGACCAGTCTGGGCAAACTGAGGAGACACAAATTGGATGATTGGTCTGGGTGTATGGTGCAAGACTTGACCAGTGTTTTCATGGCTCAGGACTTGACAGAGTTTATCTGACCATCGAGTTGCAGGAGGTTTTGGCCTGAGATAATTTCTGACTTCAAAAACGCAACAGTGCAGGCAAGACTTTTGGTGACTGTTCCTCCAGCACCCGTACTAATACCGGGCGTTAGGTAACAAAGAATCGCTCCCCAGGAAGGTTCTTCAGGTCATCCCCGTTTTTTGAGAATAGGTTTTTTGCGTGATATACGGGTTCATGCATGGAACAGGAACTATGGTTTATTTTTTGAACGGCTCTTACGATGCTCAAAAAAGGGCCAAAAAAGCTCAAGCGCCACACCTTTTTGACATAAGTCTTAAAAACTTACTCGCATGGGCCGTGGGCATCGTTTTGGGACGGGGATTGAAAGTAAACCGATCTCTTATCCATCTTCTATCGCTTGGAGAACCGCTCAGAAAATGTAGCATGGTTCCATGTTCCACGCGCCTGCCCCTATATATTGCACTGTACCGATTGGAGAAAGCTGGGCACAACCTGAGGGACCTTTCCGGTTAGATAACCTGAGGGGTAGTTGTGGACAAGCTAATGGTTTCCGTGAGAATTTTGACAAGTCCCATTTTATGTTAGAGACCTGAAGCAAAGTTTTAACGTTTCACAAATTTGGCTAATAAACGAAGCTTATAGCGTTCTCTAGGGTCAACTCAAAACCCCATTCGAGTTGCCGTAATCAAGATGGAGCGCGCTGTGTTGGCCGGAAATCGCCCGCTGTCCTCAACGCCCCACTGGCGCCATTCATCATAAGCTGAGTGCCACTATCAGAGTATTACACTCACGTAGAGAGCTGCTGTCTGTCATGCTCTCGTCAAGAGTCGCACCTACGCCTTCTCAACTTCATGATCTATTACGACAGAGATCTCGTGATAATATTATGACTCACAAGAAATTCAAAAAGGCCTTGTTTTGAGTCTCTTAGACACCATAAGAGGGCCACAAATCCAGTCCGTTGCCATTTGGAAGAGGGAGGGAGCATTTTAGTGCACATTTATTCTGTGATGACCACTCAAACGATGCTTAATTTGTATTTTTATATTCGTAGACAAGTGCGTTCCAAGGAAGAAGGAAGAAAGGCCTTATTCGTTTGGGCGCACACGCTCACGATTTGTGGACCAAACAGTGGCCCATAAATCGTGCGCAAGCTAGGGCGTCTCCCACGGTCAAAAATCACTAAGTATTTTCTTTTTGAGACGACATCTCAAAACAATGTATTCCGTGAGATAAAAGCATAAAGAATCATACCTTAGAGAGTTCCTTTTTTAAGGGCGGCTCGTATTTCATTGGCGTTCGAAATGTTTCAAAAGGTTTTGCGAATATTTGCAGTTTTTTATTGTATAGTCTTGACACATAGAGGGATGTCCAATTGCGCAACAATCGGCTTTATTTTGAGGCACATCTCTTAAGAACACAGGTTTACCTGAACGGCTCGGCGTGGAACCAGCAAGACCACAAAGGACTTTCATATAGCACCTTGCTCCTTTGCTGTCATTCGTGAAAATAGAGACTATTCCGTAATTCTAAAGGGCTAGAAATGGGCTCGGGTGGGAAGAAGTGAAGCGCTCAAAGACAGACCGTATGGCAAATTAAAGGTTGAAGGAAGTGAAGATAGCCACTGTAAAGGGAGTTGTGCCCTATAGGAGAGCTGGGCGAGTAACGTTCTGCTACGGAGGAGGCCTCAGGAGCCTAACACGACGAAGAGTTTCTTTTGATGCTGTACTCACCCACTGATTAATTCCGCTGTTGACCCTCGCCTTCAGACTTTTTAGCAGAAAGGCAGAGCAGAGCGTTTGTCTTGATGGTGCGCACCAAGACTTGTCCTACATCGCCGTTGGCTACCTGCGGCACACTGATGATTCTGTCGTTGGACGTCAGAAGGTCTCTATCGAAGCAGAGCCGTCAAACTCAAAGCACATTAAGCTAACCTTAACTGATGACATAGCTCAACTTTAGCTTTCTGCAAAGTTGGTTTGCAAATCGAGTCCCCTTCTGGACTTTCATACACAGAACACGGCGTCCTTCACCCTTCAGTCATCCTGTATTATCCCTGATAGGCCGATGCCAGACCTTGCGATTTGAGCGATTCGCCAGCGTCTGCGTTAGCGTCGCGGCCAGTGGATCACTCTATTGGCTGGTACCGCAACGCGACCGCAGACGCTGGCGAAACGCTAGCAGCGAAACGCTCGATTCGCAATGTCTAACATCGGCCATATAATGATCTTGTGGCGTTGGGTAATCTGTCGTCAAAATGAGCCACCTGTTTAACTTTCACTCGGAATCTATCTATAATGTCGAGTGACCCCAGAACTAGCATTGAAATGCGTGTTTCGTGAAGTAGTAAGTTTTGGGGCCACTCGACATTATAGCCAGTGTTTATGACTATTTAGGCGAGTCTGACATACTTATCTCAGCGACGGGGATCTTAACTATGCTGAATGAGAGCAAAACCCGTAGAATCTATAGATAAGAAGCCGCATATCTGTATGCTGCGCTATCCACCTTGATGAGGAGTTTCTTTTCACCAGTTCTCTGACAATCAGTTAATTAGCACAGCATTCCTATCATATCCTACCTTCTGAATCCCCTCTTTCCCAGCAATTACAAATCATCCTTCGCAAAAAAAACGAGTTGGGCGGGGGACATGAACAGGTGTGACGAATCCAATCTGTTTCAAAGGGCTTTGACTTTCTACTAGTGACTCACTAACTCTGACATGTGCTCTTTTCATAGTTCTTTTTGTTCTTTCTATTCATCCGTTCAAAGTCTCTTTTCACAGCCACAATCCGGTCCCACCTGCTTTTGTCGATGCCGTCCTTCGGGCACCTGCGCGGTCGCAGCCATTGTTAGTGCAATATGTTGAGGCCATGCTGGTTATCACTATACTCCGCTTATGACTGTACTTGTTTGCCTTCAAGTTCATTTGTACTGCCATGACTGACCCATCCCACTTTCCGTGGTGATAAATGGGAGTGAGTAATGTCCGGTCAAACACATGCTGGCAAACAACCGAGCATACTTGTCTGCTTATTTATAGGCGGTCACTTCTTGCTACCCTCAGTTACAGTGGCAACCAATGCCGATTTTTCATTGATGTAATCACTGGTTCAACGGAGATGGTGCAGTGATTAATGGCGCCGCTATCAGCTGCATACTCTGCATATCTAATCCATTACTCTCGGCTTCCGTTCCTCTTCGTCCAGCTGACCAATCACCACATTTATTAATTTACATAGTTGCTCATTTATCATTTATTTATTTATTTAATTATTTATCTATTTATTCCTTGATATACTGTGCTGTCCCGGAGCCTCATCAGGACCTAAATTTCTATAACACGAGAGGCACCAAAATTTTTAATTCCAAAAGAATTCCAATCGTTCACAAAAGTCCAAAAACTTCAAAAAAGAAGCCAAGGAATCAAAGTGAATTTCATTGTAAACTTCCGCGATATTACGGTGTATAACACCTTATTCAAGCCTGACATACATAGATTATAGTTTGTGTAATTACTATTATTGGTTTCCTAGATCCCTGTGGGTACCTAGTGGATTTGCCTCTATTTATTTATTTATTTATTTATTTATTCATTTATTGCTCGAGGTATGCTCGTGCGATCAAAAATATAAAAGAAAGAACACTACTACATCACATAACTCCGACACGTTTAACATCTTCTAGCATAGTAAAGAACAAAACTCGTATCCCTACAGCCTTTATTCGTAATTGCAAAGGTACGTAGCGCATTCAGAACAAATTTCACCACTCCCTCGAATGCCACTGAAAGCCGAATGCGTGGCGCAGCGCCAAGCAAGTATTACCGCTACCCCATAATATAACCGTTTCCCGCATGTTCTTACCATTTTTGAAAACAATTAGTCGCGTGCTACAAGAGTAAACTGTTTCAACATACTTTTCTTCGTTATGATTGGCTTGTGAATAAATAAATTAATTAATAAAAAAATAAGCGAACATACAAATGCAAGGGCATCAAGAATGACTTAACCTTGAGTGGCCTCAGAAGTCCATAAAAGTGTTTGAGAACAAAAGTATTCGCTCATCCCTCCTTTGGACATGATACTATTTACCATACTATGATACCTTTACGTGCGTTCCTGATTGAACAAGGTATAATACTTGATTCATGAGATTACCTATCCTCTCCGTCCTACCTATCCACTCTATCAACGAGGCCCAGCGAGTATTTGTCCATTTTTGATCGGAGAATACAAAAATATTGCCAAGCAAAATGCATCAATGTGTTCCTTCATCAGCTTCAAAGACGGGTTCCGACAGCTTCACATTCAAGTTACAAGGAAGTTTTCTCAGATCATGCCTCGCTTCTTGGAAATAGATTTTTCCTTATGTAGAGAGTCGTGCGTGGTATATGGAACTGTGCTGCATTTTTCCCGAGCAGCTTTCAAAGAAAAGTGATGAACGATTGATGCAGGGTTCGATTCTTCGCGGTGACAAGTTTTTGCATTTTTGATTGGCGCTTGCATGGTGTCGCAAAAGTCACCAGCGGCTAGTCGGTTGTTTCATTATCTCAAAAGGAATTAACTCATATGAGTAAGTTTCTATAAAAAACTGAGATTGAAATGGTGTAGCACTGGAGCTTTTTGGACCCCTTTTCTAGCATTCAGAGGACCGCTCAGGAAAATTGACCATAGTTTTAGGTTCTATGTTCTATTTTTTTGCGCCCCTACATTGCGCAAAAACTGTTTTCAAAAAGCGGGGTTGCGACCTCAAAGATCTTCCTGGTAGTTGTGCATTACAGTAGGGTGGAAATGCTGCACATAATGGCAGGCGGCGCTGGTTGCCACGCGCACAGTTCTAGAATAAGATCCTAGGATTTCTACGTATACCGTCCGCACCAACTTCCGGTATCGGATAATTGGTACCAGATTCGACTGGGATAAAAGACAATTGTTTATTTGTTGAACGAAGTCATTGTCTAGGTCAAACACATACAAAAATTACCTGATTTGGATGAGAGTGAGTGGAGCATCGCAAGAAGGGATTGATCGACGCTGAATGCTTTTATCCTTTATTTATGCAGTAGCATTCTTACCAGGGAAGGCTTTCAGCTTCCCATGGAACAGGGAATTGAAACCTGAGTAAGTCGATATTGACAAAAATGTTGGTTACAAACGTGGAAATCAAAACTGCTACGTGAACTTTCCAGGCATGTATAGCGTAGCTACGTTGTCGCTTATTTATTTGTTGTGGTCCTTTTAGTTTTGTTTTTTGCAGGATGGATTTTTGGACCATTCTACGCAGCATAATATGAAAAATTCCAAGTCCCATGAAATCTAGATGCCTCAGGCCCGCCAAGGGTCCACTCAAAAGAGCGTTTCTGCGTTTTGGACAGGTTAGAAATGAATAATATATCCCGCGATACCAAAATTCATCGTGTATGCGAGGTACGGCAGTTATAAATTATCACCAAATAGCAATCAGTAGATTTCATTGGCATGGCCTCGTGTAAAATTAGTACATATTTCACGGCTGTGCCGCATTTTTGTTTCAATCAATAACTACATACTTTCAAACTTGCAAAGTAATCAACCATTCATCACGAGTTCACCACTTTCTTCAACCTGTGTATTTTCGACGCATTGATTTCATTGCTGCTTCGTTTCTTCATCTTTCGTTTATTTTCGTCTTGTTCCGTGATCCTAGGCGTCAAATGTTCTCTCAAGTGACGTGACAGCTGTGCTGCGTGACCAAATCGACATGCTGGGGTGGGGGAATCCTGAATTTTTCCACTTTTTTGAACATCATGGTCGATTTGCCAGAAATCGAACACCTTCGTTAGGTCCTCGCAGCGCGATTCTTCAGTCACTGGTGTCCATCTGTGATATATTGAATATTTTCTGTGCCCTGCAAATCTGAAATCTGCCGGTCTCAAAATCTTCCAATCTTTTTAGACCTCTTTCCGCGTGATATTTCTCGGCTGATAATAGTTTCAAATGTTTCTTCTCAATTCAGTAGATTCAGCGTAGATGTTTTGCTAGTGCTACCAGAGTTTCATCTTTCAAAATCGATGGTACGAGAAAAAGTGGGTCCCAAGCAAGATCAGTCTTTTATTATTCCAGTTACAGAATTTTTACCACCTCCTCTATCTCTCTCATCACCATCATCATTAACAGGAGAAGGGATGGGGCGCGGGGGGGGGGGGTGGTGGTGAATATTTGGTAAGAAAGGGCAAGTCCACTAATTCTGTCCATTTCACGCTTCTTTCGCCAAGTTACTGCGAAATTCGTCAAAAAAACCGAGGAACAACCTTCTCTCCTACAACCATGAGCTCTTCAACTTCAACAAACAGGGCCACTGTTCGCACTTTTCCAGAAGGTGATCGGCCTTGGTCTACCATAAATGCGAACTCCTCCTACTAAAGCTGGAATACGACCCCTATTGTCAACCGACGGTGATCCCGATCTCACGTTTTATTTCAATCCTTTTTTTCTAGTGAACGATTTTCAAAAAGAGCCAGCCGTTTGCCTGATTGGAGCAGTGAGGGTTCACTATTCTTCTTTGTATTTCTGACTCTTAGGAAGTCAAAGAATCTGGGAAATGTCCTTCACCCCTCAACCATTAAAGACGGGATTTGAAATTTACGGAGTTTAGTAAAATGAAGGAGAGGAGCACGAAGGTGAAGGAAGAAAGGAAAGTCTCGGAGGTATTTTTAACGCTCCTTCGTCAGCACGCTTGAATTGGAGAATGTGAGCACCTCAGCTTTGCTGTGCTGCGACAGCATCAAGGTGGTCATAAGGTAATTCACCCAAGAGAACTAATGGAACAAAATAGAAGAAAGAAAGAACATGGAAAAGAAGAAAACTTGTTACGCTTCCTTCAGTATCCCGGGGTGAGGTGGTTGCAATTGGATATTATGAATAATTAGGAAAATAATTATTATTAGGATAATAATTCTGCAATTTGTTCAATTCTCCTCCGGAGCAGAGCTCCCTCCATCAGTCGTTTCAACAATTACAACTGTAAAGGAAGTATGAAGCGAATTTCCTTGTTGCGGCTTCCAGGCCTTTTTCACTGTTGTGTGTGCATTTGAATTTAATTTTTGAATTCCCTAATTTTGTGGGACAGCCATACAATTTATGCATCAGAAGTTAGCAATTTTAATGGGCTTGGAAAGTCACAGTTTGCAATTTTCATATCGTATTTGATCTGTACTCTGACTCGCCGACGCCAACGGATGTTCCGGTTTATGTTATTGCCGTCCCGAACAGCTGTTTGGTCCGGGTGCCATCCGCGGATCGCGACGCGCGGATCACACTACCGTTTTGACTGCTTACCAATTGTGTTCGCTTTTAGTATATTTGAGCCCTTCTATTCCATTCACACAGCAATGGTGTAAAGGCAAATGGCGCTCCTGGCCCAGGGATCGAATCGGGTTCAAATCCCGCCTTAGTCACTCGAACAAAACTATCCTCTTGGTATGAATCCTGTACTTCGGCCTGCCTTCGCTAATAATTGTAGAAGTTTATTCGCGCTGAAGCGCTTCTGTGATTTTAAGTGCTAGTCGGATGCATGGCTCATCATAGAAAGGGACTGACCAACATTGAATGCTTGATCCTTTATCCCTGCGTCCATTTAATACTCCCTTTAAAAAACGAGAAATCGTCCGGTGCGGACCATATACCACAACTGACGACGTGGCAGTAGGCAGTGCCGCTTTTTCGCGTCCGTCGTCAGTTATGGTATCTGGTCTGCACCCGACACTTTCTCGCTTTCTCCCTTCACTTTTTCTTCGTTTTTTCTTTACTTGTTTGACCTTATAGCGATTTCAGCGATTTTATAACTGAAGAGCACTTTTTATTTCTGGTCCAAGACACGGTAGCGTGCTAAATAACAAAACTTGGAATAATCAGCGCCACAATTTCAAATAAAAGTCGAGTACATGGCGCATCAAGTGAGTAATCCTAGCCACTGTTTCCTTTACACTTTGTAATTGATGATAATACGAGCAAATCCAGTTTCTTCTCATGACACTTGAGTGTCTGAAAAAAATCGTACCAGATGTTCCCCCTCTGGTCCACTTAATCATCATGCCATGGGGATACCGTGAGAATCTGGAAGGCACTTTTTTCCTGTTTTCGCTGTTGAGTCATTGTTTTGATGGATTAATCCACTCCGATTTCTTTTAGCCAACTGTCGAAATCCTCAAACACCTCTGCTCACTGAAATCGTATTTTCCCATCGAAATAAGTGCTCTAGAATTTTATGGTTAAAGCAGTGCAGTTTCGAAAGTCGTTCAAAACACGGCGTATTTTATGTTCCTGTGACAATGTGCGCACTGCTCGGGGAGAAGATGGACGACTCGGCACTGCGCCAGATGTGGCCTGGGTAACTCGAAATGTTCCAAGTCGCGGTGTGAATAATGGGAAGAAAGAAAAGGTCTGAGAAAGGTTCCCCTGCAAAATGTAGGGTAAACACGTTCAACAAAAGCTTCAAAAACCAACGTCAAGAGTTGGTATTCGGTAAAAAAGCGATAAAAATATCGATGAACATGTCCTTTATCCGGAGAAAGTAGTGACCCCACTTATTCGAGAGTTGCCATCAAACAATTATTTTTAGGAATAAAAAGACTGATCATTCAGCGCAGATTTCTTTTAGGATTGGTGTGTGCAACAAACGAAATGAATATGTATATCTATCAGGAATGATCCCTCCACATTTATGCAATATTGCAGGTTGTTCCCGTAATCACCAGCGTGCTTGTCCGCAGTACTGAAACTCTATAGGGACAGCAAAGTAGCATCATTTGCTACTTAGTTAACTGATACTGAATTAGTGTAAATCTTCGCTAAAATTAGCGCTGGAACAAGATGACCCTATCTCTTTCATTTTGGATGCTTTCTCTGCCTCCCTGACAGGACGTCAGAAACGCAAGAGGGGAGGTGGTCTTTAACACGGTAGGATTCTTTCCTTAAGTTTAGCCATGATTAGACCTTTGAACATGACGGGACGGTCGAAACATTGCCCAGAATAAACCATCCACTTTAACAACCTCGAGGCAGAAGTACAATTCAGAGTTACAACAACAGCAGTGAAAATGTCGAGGTTTCTAAATGAGAGAACTTGGAACTTACACTAATCCGTGTTTTTCCTTCAAGACAAGTGTGGTAGCAGTTACCTGACCCCGTAGGCGCAGTTGCTTGATGGGTCTGGATGGGTCTACCCAGGATCCGATACCTATACCGAGCGCACGGTGGTTAACGCCCTTAACCACGATGTCACTTTTCGCAAAATCCCCGAATTATATGCGGTTCTTCGAAACTGAATTTCCAACCAAATCAAGCCTATGTGAAGAGACAGATTATTTACATGGTTGACGACTCTCTGGAATTAATTCAAGGGGTTCAAGCAGGAGGAAGGGTGTATTGGCTTGTTATGCCACTTGTTATGCGCGAGATACAGGAGTTGAATCGCGAGCTATATCCCGCCTAGACCATCCCAGCTCCATTACTCAAAGGAGGTTACTTCTTACCTGACCACTGTAGGGAAAACATTGACTGGCACGTCTTGTCTTGGCACGTTTTTGGTTCTTTATGTCATTGTGTATACCAAATCGCATTCGAATGCTCCCACTATTCCTTGACTGAAGTCGAGTGTATGGCTCACCCCGACTCATCCTGAAAAGAGATTAATCGTCGAACGTTTTATCCATCACAGTCTGTAGTTGACTTCGGTTCACAAATATGGTTCAGCAGCGAAATAATAGGTCGTGCTTCACATCACTTGAATGCCCACTCCTTCATTAGCGTTCTTGACTAGAAATAGCTCTTTACATTCAGTTTTTTGTTGTTGAAATGAATGATATGCTCGTTTTCATTATGCCAGTTCAGCTGTGATTACGGTTTCTATGATTGTTTGCAAGTTCGCCAGTGTTTTTCCCGTAGTTGCCTTGGGAACGCAGGCCGACCAGCCGAAACCATTACATGTCACATTGTCGTTGTGATTATCCTGCTAACTTGCCGTCGCACATCGGTTTCACTTCCTCTCCTCCAGGTTTTGAATCAGTCAAATTGGCCCAAACCGAATAAGAACAAAGCGTTCGGCGTTGATCAGTCCCCTTTTGGGATGCGCCACGCATTCTACTTCCATTCAAAGTCATTATGGCAACTATGATGCGATTGGGCCTATACAATGACTTGTGGGGGCTGGACGATGTACAGGTCAGCGCTTTTTCTCCTCCCGGACAAGTCTGGTACCAATTGACCGAGCCCGAAGGTATGGAAAGCTAAGTTGCCTCGAACGACGCACGACTCAAGACGTGACCACCTTTATTGTTGTATTTCTTGCTGAAAGAACCAAGAATTGTATAATTTGGAGCGATTACGAGCGATTTTCAGAGAGGTGTTGTTTTTAAGAAAATTAAAATTTACGTTGGCTCATTAAGTCATAACACATTTCGCAGATGAACAGGAGTGAGTTATGCGCCCAAAAATGAACTTTGTTAAGGTAATTGGTCCTAGGATGTCATTGAAGTAACTGAAAGGGACGAAAACCCTCAAAGTCTCATAGCGCAATGTGTAGGTTTTTTTCTACCTTCCCATACGGAATCCCCATTGTGCCATCCATATTCTTTTTCGAAAGAAAGGTTCCCAAAAGGGCCTCCCGGAGTTTCTCACAACTTGAGGAAACAGGCCGACGCGCAATTCGTAGCGAACGATGTGCCCTAGGGATTCAGTACGGCCGTCCCCGCGCCGCCATCGCGCTGCCCCGCCCACCCTCTCGCCGTCTGGCTCTAACTGTATAGCAAAGAGAGCGTTAGCGTTGATGAGGTCACCACGGATGAGTCACAATCAACGCGCAAATCAAGGGGCAATAAGAGGTCCATTTTCTGACTTCCAGGTTACATTTCTTGATCTCTTCTTCATCCTTGCATGACTCACCACCTCACCTGCACCTATCCCATCGCGATATATGACTTCAATAGTTTAGTTCCAAGCAAAGCTGGGCATAACCATGCATCTCACAAATTGAAAATGAATGACGTTCTGCCGAGCATTCCTACAGACCTGTGACACTGATGATTGCTGATTGCTTTCGTGGCTCACTTTTTCAGCCACGTGTGAAAAGTTATCGAAATTTGAGTATCTGTGTCCTTAGTGGCATAACTTTCGAAGCCATACTTTTTTACTCCGTGTTCAGAATATTGCTCTCGACCATTTCTTTCTTTCCTTATTTTCCGCTCCATTCCTGAAAATTTCGATCGCACAGTCTTATTTTTTCATCATTACGTTCCATTAAAAAAATATCCAATTTCAGGTATGCCCCCGTTACTGGGATCTATATCGTCGCTACCAACCACTTCTGAGGCTAAATACGAGCAGTACTTCCTTTCCAAGGTACACAATGTTTTTTTTTTGAAGATGCTTCCAGTGACTCTTGACTTTTACTTATATGATTTGTAATTTCTCCGGGCAAGTGCAACACTTCAATGTAAACTATTTCTGCAATAATAAGTTCATCTAGAAGTCCACTAGAATTGAGCTTGATTCAGTTAGCGAAGAAATTTACGTCGCCTGAGATGAAAAAACACGTTTACAAAAAAATGGTTTTTTGAACTGGACGCTGTTCGAAAACCTGGCTTCATCTCCATCTCGGACACTGCCATTTCACGAACCCAACCAAGGAGGGCAAACCAGCTCTTTGGCGTTTATGGTGGGGCCATGTGCTGAATGTTGGGAAGAGATCTGCCAAAAGGGCTGGTTTGGTTACATCAGCACTCGCGACGGACCTCGCGGGTCCGTTCTCCTCCATACTCAGCCTTGAGGTGAGCATCAAATTTAGGCCGTTTAAAGAACGGAGTTGAATAGTCCGTCGACTGTCGGTGACCCCATCATCCCTAACATTCAGCGTACGGTTCAAGCGCAGAAACACCCAAAGCGCCAGTTTGCTCACATCAACCCAGCCTCTCATCCTCCGTATTTTGCTTGGTTTTTAACACATCTACCGAGCTTCAGTCTAAAAGCTCTCGCAATACTTTTGCATTATTTTTCTTTCGAAAAGCTTTCGAGCGGTGGACGAGTCGCAGCGCGTGATGTGTGATATGAGACGTAGTATGGTACACTCTACATACTTTGACGCCTGACGCCTACTCGTCCTTTGCCGTTTCTGTGTCTCTTCTTGGCCGCGCGATGGGCCTCTTGGGGGAAACCCGTGTCTGCGTCTCACCTACTTCTTATGCTAGCTTGTTCTCTTGTCCCGGCGCAGAGAATTTCTCAAACAGTTTGTTTCGATAATCGCCCACCGCTCAACGAAGGCCTTTATTTTTCGTATTGGGGCGGTTCATCTTCCATTTGTTTTCTTACTGACCAGAAAATCAGTACCTACCATGCCGTTTTTAAACCCAATCGCCGGCTTCTGCTCTTGCGAATTGTGTCTTTGATTCAGTCTGCTGAAGCTATAAGCTTATGCTCGAGCAGTCAAACTCTACTGTTTCGAAATGCTTGAAGCTTAAGGTTATAGGCAGAACTGAGGCCATCAGTAGTGACAAGGCGACAAGTTGGTGGCGCCTTGATATCGATCGGAATTCTAGGCTTTCTGCTGAAAATCTTGATATGGAACCGACCTGTTACGTACTATGACAGGTACATTTCTACGGACTTATTAATATCGCAATGGCAAATGAGCAAGCCGTTTTTAGAGCCAGTGACCCGCTTCTTCTACAGTTTGTCTACACTTCGCCGGCAGCACGACGTCTTCCACGATCCGGTCAATTGTTCTGCTGGGTTCAAACGGCAAAAATCTACCACGACACCAGAGTACGTTTATTACGGCATCATAGTCTTTCTTTTTTCTGAAATAAGGTAATTTGTCTGCGCTACTTGCATCTTCCTGGGGAACTCTGCCCACTAGCGCGATATCCTTCAAACTATAACCGTCTCTCTAACAAAAATATCCTTTTCAGGCTCTAGCCATCAATGAGACGTGGTTGTCGCGATGTGATCATGGACAACTGTTTACTGGAGATTTCTTCTCGTCCAATGATATTCCTTATTCAACTGTCTTCGCTGGTATCCCTGACTCCTACTACAATCTCTTCTTCAAAAGTCGTTACGCTTTTTTCTACATCTATCACTATATTTCTAAGGATTTCGATTGGTATATGAAGGTGCGTAAGTGAGATTTTTCGACCGTAGTGGGGTTGTCATGTTTGTTTTCGCGTTTTCGAGACAAACAGTCTAACGAACAATGGTCATGAAGGACAGACAACAGACTCAAGGGCGAGATAGCATAGGGACCAGAGAGACGCAGACAACGCTGCGTTTCTAACAATTGACGTACCTATAGGCGCACGGTGTGCACCTATTTACTCATGAATCTTATCATATTTGTCACGCACCCTTGAGTCCCAAAGATATTACTACCTTTGCTAGGGAGCGTCTGTTATCATGGGCTAATCGCGGAACGGGCCTTCAACGAAACGCTCTCTTGGAACCGTAGTTACCATGGACGAAACTGAAATAATTTTTAACAGCATAAGAGCTCGCTTTTCAAAGAATTTCTCAAAGTGTTTCCGAAGGTGAAGAATTTTTGGATCTTGAAAACGCCTAAAAATAAATGTTGTCTCCAATACTGGATCCGATTTTTGGAAGTATTCAAATTCGCTAATTTGCAAGTGTTTTGTGATAGGCTTCCAGGTCATAATTTCAGGCTGACGACGATACGTATGTCGTCGTTGAACATCTCAAGGAATACCTTTCCCATCTCGACCCAAACATACCGTATTATCTCGGCTATACGTTAAGACCTTACTTGGTGAGATTTTCTGCTGACTCATTCCGCTTTATCTTTTTTCTAAAAAATTTTCACTCTTGTGATTTGCCAGTTTGAATGTGCCGTGTTCATTTTCGAAGCATTTCACACCAGCATCAGACCTTGTTGGGGTTCTTCAGGGTGCAAACCTTTTTGTGCAGTGTGTGAAGCTCATCTTTTTGCATGATCTCGCCCATTTAGGAGAACGGTTACAATGCTGGTGGGGCTGGTTACGTGTTGTCCAGAGCCGCTGTGAAGATATTCAATGAAATGCTCTACGACAATGAGACTCTTTGCCCAGACGATATCTACGAAGATGTTGGAATCGGGAGGTAAGCGCCATGAAACCCTCAATATGTTAATTCGGACAATTATAAGACCTCTATGCTGCATTTTATCCGATCAGAAGGGCGGAGGTGGTGGAGTGGTAAGCAGCGCTACTCCCGACGCGCACGGCTATGGATTAAATTCAATCTCGTCAAGAGCAGGCAATCCTTCTATTTATCCAGAGTCGCTTGAATGGTACCATATTTGTCTGCAAGGAGAAAAACAAAAACACTAGCTTGTACATCGACTGGCCCCCTGAGCCACTGTATAGGCCACGTTGCAATGATTTCACCACGATTGTGATTGGAAGCAGAAAGCGCGGCGCATTTCGCAAGGGATTGAACAACGCCGAAACTGAAGGCTTCTAAGATCCCGAATTTCAGACATTTGCTTTTTTTTAAGAAATACACAGTTAAAGTACGGCTAAAAAGGTGACTGATAAGAAGAACTTCTTCGGAATGTGCAGCGCAATGAAAATCTTTCATCGGGTTCACGAAGCATCTCGAAAGCTCGGTCTTTGATAAAAGGAACGACCACTCATAAGAAAAGCACCCAACTTCCAAGCCAAGCAGCTCATGAATGAGCGGGGTCAAGTCATCGTGAAGGAATCTACTGAAGTGAAGAAGCTAGGAGAAATATATGGGAGAAGTGGCGACGCATGACAAGAGCAGCATACCCTGTGAAGGCGCGGGGTTAACGCTTTGGAAAGACGAATTGTGAAAGTATTCCTTATCTGGCTCATTTTAGCCATTACAATGACTTGCGGCTACTGGCCGATGTACATGTCAGTGTTTTCATTCTTCTCAACAAGTCTGGTATCCCACAGTTGAGTTTCGGAAAGGTAGAATGCTTGGTTGGCCTGGATGGCGAACGGTGCAGAATGTGATCCCAGAACCGTGCCCTTGGTAAGTGGCGCCACTTGCCACTGCAGTTCTATCGCCAAGATGCCACTGCAGTTCTATCGCCAAGATGATTCTTAAGGAGTTTGCTTGGCATCTCTTGCCATTCATGGCGTGAATGGCACACTTGATTTCACCAGGCTCCACATACAGTAACCCTGGGATGTTTTTTGATCTGTGTTTTGTGTTACCTTTGCCTGGGCGCTCAAACCATCAGCTCTTGAAGGACTTTGAGGTGTCTCAAGTGGCTTGTTGCTCAACAATTTTCTGGAAATCCTTTTTTATATCGATAACTGCTGCTAATTACGATCCATCATGTTTATCAGGTGTTTGGCAAGTGTTGGAATTTTCCCCCACGACACTCGAAACAGTCGAGGGCAGAATCGCTTCAACACTCACACACCCAGCGACGTCTTCCACGCCACGCAAAACAACCCGACGTGGACGTATTTTGAAGCAAAAAAGGTATTTTTAAGCGTGATAACTCTGGAAGTTTTCTCTTCTATGTCCCTAACCAGAGTAGTCCAGCGATTTCATCAAAAGCGCTCCGCCTCCAAACATCGTGAACACTGGATTGTAAGGCACTCTCCGCGATTGGATATGGATTGTTGTGTCTGAAAATGAAAGCGGATGTGATATTTGAAGCGACCAGTTACGGAAAAGGACAAACAAGACTATTAAGAGCCCTTCAACTAATTCAGCGCTCTGACCTTATTGGCGGGAGCAGTTCAACTATGGCCTTTTTGATGGTCGGCTCTCCCTCTCCTCGGTGAAATATGGTGAGAGATTGAGGCTGGCCAATCAGAAAGATGAAGCAGGAAAGAGGGTAGGGTTACGGATCGAGTAAACAAAGTGTTCGTGAAGATCCGGTCCCTGAGCCTTCCTCATTTCTCGCACGTTTACGACTCCTCTCTGTAAGGGTCCCGAACGCCCCCCCCCCGTCTTAGGAGACTCCCAGTAAGACTCCATTACCCCAACACAGACATCACCCTCACCATCGTGGCTCTTCTGTAGTATTTGGATTCTTGCACCTGTTGGTACAGCCCATCCCCGTCCACTATTTCTTCCACACTGCTGTCGAATGGGGCAAGGGGTGGGGTGGGGTTGATATGTCTAAAGAACCTGGAAGGAAACGGGGTATATTTTCTAAGTCATACTTCTTCCAATAAGTTTTCGCTGTGGACGTCGAAATCCTCGCCAGACACATCCTCCTGCTACCGGACCCCTTCAAATTCCAAAATTAGGACTCCTTTTCTTCACCATTTGACCTTAACGAACCCGAAATTGACCCCAGCAAAACTCCGTTCAATGTTTTTTTTATAAATGAACACATCTGTCATACTTTCTACATGGTTGCCTTCCTTACTCAAGCTTGACTTTAAATCTTATCTTCAAAGATAGTGAATCAAGCCAAATCAGTTTTCAACGGAAAATAATAATTTCGCGCTTTCTCATCCTACTGATTCTTCATTTCAGGGATACGAGGCGTTTGCTAGCGATTTCATCAGTTTTCATCACTTAACACCAGATGAAATCCGACTCTTCGACATTTTGCTCTACAGGACAAACCGGCCGCCATCAAATCGTTCCCAAAAACTGTCTTAACACCTTCTTCCTCAGGTTAATAGGTGTTCCCTTGAACAATGATATTACCTCTGTGATGATAAACTTACCAATGGCTGCTTAAAAGATGAGCCATGTCAACATAATCCTGTGGATTCTTTAGCATTGATGTATTCGATGTAATGCGCATACCGCAATCATTTGAGCGACGGGCTCGCCTCTTCTGTAATAGTTTGAAACTATCCACTCATTGCTCAACAGCTGGCACTGCTCTTCTGTCGATCTCATAGTTGTATGTATTTTGAATTCTATTGATTCAGCAGTTAAGCAAAAGCTTTCCAATAATCAGCGGGTTGTACAATTGAGATTTATCTGAATGTTTATAGGATGTTGTGGTCCTTATTGTGATAATTACGTGCTTTTGTTGTGCGGCAGTGTATACAAACGGCTATCTGAAATGACCGAAAGATGATTTATGTCATAATAAACGATAGCCTTTTTGTTTTGGTGAGACGTCATGCCTTCGCTTTTTCTGCAGAATCCAAAAAACGATTGATTTGTTGAATGTAACTCTCGAGTTTATTCCAATGAAGGAGAGAGAACGTTCAAGCCGATTACAGTAATCCCAATTTCTGCACAGGAGAGAGTCCCGGGGGGTTTGTGTGTGTGAAAGCGAAATAGTTCACGCACCCTGGAAACTTACTCCTGTGCCAAAACCGGAGTTACTGAAGCAACTCGACCTGTCGCACCACATACCTTCACCCTCCAGACCCTGGCTCCCTATACGGCGATCTCTTGGCATTTGAGACGATTGCAGGGCTCACGTCAAACTCCAGCTCTACGAAAAATTGGCCATTTTTAAAGTCAGCGTGCATTGTAGGTTCTGTAGGGGTTTACAGGGGACGTGGGAGTCTTCAATGGTAGGCCAATGGCGAAAAACGGTGAAATCCGTCAGGAAAACGCAAAAAGGAACCCCTTTTCTAGCTGTTGATCATCAGCGTAGCTCAAGGACGGGCAGCGGCTAAGACGGAGTCCTTGGATAAATTCACCGCAACGCGTTGGTGGCATCATGCCAATCCATGCTCCAGTTGAGTTCCTCCACCTTAGCACTGCTGGCAACATTGCTCCTCCAAATCACCAGCCAAACTACTAGATAGACCGCTTTTGGGGCTGAGTGTGTGCGAAGTTCTGCTCAGCAATCAGTGCACTTTTCATCGTGAAAGCGCCACACCTCGATTTCTTCGTAGCCAAGTAAATGTTCGTGTGGTGCAATTCTTCCCCGATGTGCACCTCCTTATAGCAATCACTTCGTTTGAGTGATATATTGCTTCTGCGATGCTCTCTCTTCGTCTAGGTCGAAAGGGTGGGAAATTTGATCCGAAACCTCCAAGTGGTGGGACGACCATTCAAGTTTTCTCACATTAGAATCGTAAACGTCGAAAACTGTTCCAGCTCGAAAGAAGTTCGAGCGAACAAGTGACTGAGGCACCAGCAATCCTCCTCTGAAGTCCTCTCTGCCCTTTCACGAAGTGAGAAAGGTGGCTACAAGCAAGCGAATTTCTTATTTACCTACTTACTTATTATGAATATTAGTGTGATGTGGTCGCTGACAAAATTAGGAATCCTTTGGGGAAAAAAGCCTTCGGAGGGTCTTCCGAATCCTGCCAAAAGATGTAGGTAAAGGTGTCAAGAGGCAGCCGCTTGTTGAGGATTGCTCAAGAAAGTTTATACTACGGAATTCGCCATCGTTGTCTTCTTCTAGTTTCGTCCCGCGCCGTCGCAGGATCCGCAGTCTTATATTAGGTAGCGGATATCTTGACGTCGTTTTTTCACCAAGTTTACCAGCAATAATTTGATTTGAATCCGGGGAGCTAAATATTGGTATAATTATAGAATGACTTACTAGCATCCCCACATCCAACAGTTTTAGTGGAAACTTTGCACGATTGAAGCTGGAATTTTTTGAGTTAAAAAAGAGGCACGTCGGTTTTGACATCATCTGACAAATCGTCACTCTTACTTGCTAAAAAGTCGGGCGTGGATAAGGGAAGTGCATATTCAATTAAAGTAGGGCCTCTAACAAAGGCATGTTAGCTCCGTTGGCGGACCTGTAGCTCCCAGCCCAACTTTGAAGGTATTTGGTACACACATGCGAATTTGCGCAATGAACCTAGAAGTTTTCGGGAAAAAAAGTATGAAAGTTGGGGGAGAGTTAAATTGTGAAGTAACAGTAGGAACTAATAATCAACATATTGTAGTATTAATCAGCAAAAAGGACGTTCTGAGGAATTGATTTTCCATGATAAGCATCCAAAAAATTCCTGAACTCAGAAAAACGACACTAAGATATCCCTAACTTAACACCTAATACCTAATAGTTACTCGTCACCACCTTTTTGTCCAGGGATCTTCTACTGTGGCCCTGACTTTAGTGAAGTCTTTCTTGATTACATATCTTCACTACTTCTTTGAGGCTTCCCGCGGTCGCTTGCGTTGCGCTTGAAGTCCATCGCTTTCCTTATCGAGTGATCATGTGGTCTCCTTAGAACGTTTTCATACCACCGCGGGCGCTGTTCCCGCACCTTTTTTTTACAGGGGCACTCTGCATGTCTTGTGATAGTTTTGATTTCCGACCGCTTCCAGCTACCGGCTGAACTGATGTGTTTGTGAGGAGTTGGAATACAAGCCTACAAAGGCTTTTTAGGCAGGCGTAATCTTCACCAGGTGCTCTCCTAAGGGTCCGAAACTACGTTGAATGAGGTAGTTTCAAGGTAAATGTTGGAATTTGCTCGTCACTTAACTAGAAACCCTCGCTAACCATAAGAGTCATGATTCAGACTGATGATCAATCCGTCAGATTCGGAGTTTTTCCTGAGGTTCAGCACAGTTTGCGCACACTCTGTAAGTTCAGGTTTCTGCGATGTCGGCTCAACCTAGCGATAGAAATCAGCAGTTGACAGATCGGAACAAGTTCGCATCCGAGAACGTTCGCTTTCTTCGTCGGCAGTGTAAAGTAAATTGTCAAGACAAGACAAGACATCCCGAACGAATACTTCACTTCAAAGGAGAGAATCTCAACAGTTTTGCTTATCAGAAAGGGTTTACGGTACTCCCGCACTGGTGAGAACTACGAAAGAAAACGGGTATCACGTTAAGACGTCGGCTGCGTGGAGGCTCTGCGTATTTGTAGATTGACTCTGTTCATTATGCTGTTCTTGTTATCCTGCTGACAGCAAAGAAGTCCGGCAGTCATGAAAAAATTATGTCATCCCCAAAAAAAGACCACACCATCCATCGCAGAAGCTCCAAAAGAGATTTGTAAACACTTACTCGCAGCAATCCCCTTTGAAACCGTGCCCACTAAAAATAATGATTTTGAGCAACACGCATCAAAACATGGCAGAGTTGCGGCAAACCAAGCGAACGCCATCCGCACGCAGACTCCATGGATGATGTCAAAGACTTATCACCGCCGAAGTCAACACAGCATTCTCCTTCCGGGTCACTGAATTACCTATAGCGGAATAAAAGCCATTGTTTCTGGCCTACAAGAGCAAAAACACTAGCTTCTACTACTTATCAGTATGACCTCCAGGGTGAGCCATGGTCGACTGTTCCCCAGCACAGAGCCGTATGGCTTTTTTGGTGAGGGGGTCGTATTCGGGACCTGGGGGGGGATAGGAGCAGTGGGGAATAGGTGGGTAGAAGACAGTATAGCATAAATAGTTAAAGTTGTGGCGCATCTTGAAAAGAATTGCTCGACATCGTACACCTCATTTGTAAAGGCAGGCCCAAAGATCAAACTGATGTGAGTCTGCAGGTGGATGTAGATGGACTGCTACGCACTGGGTTGGCAGTCAAGAAGAAAATAAAAAACATTCGTCGAAACTGTTCGAGCTGAGCCACTTTTGCGCCCAAGTTGCAGGAGACTACACTTGGAAGAGAGAGAATGGGTGAGAGAGCACAACGGAAGAAAGAGCGCAGACAGCAACATACTGGAGAAGAGAAAAAGGTCAAGCCGAAGCGGTACCTGCATGGCCCTAGCGCCCTTGTTGCGCACTTCAGAGCCGAACGAACAGGACACCTTCGCCCTATACGAAGAGCTTCATTCCACCTATTGAAAGAATTCGCCTGCCTGGGTTTCTCCTGGGTTCTGCCTTCACTACATATACTTACAGACTGCAAAAAAATAAGCACGTGAATGGGTAAAAAATCAGAAATGTGTGATATATTGAGTTGTCCCATAATTAGTGTCCGATTCTTGTTAATATTCAAATTTCTTCAAGTCAAATCAGTGTCTCTGCGCTACATGTTGTTATGTCAAAGAATGCATTTAGATTGTTAGCCAGGTGGTTTTGGGAGATCAACCCACATCGAGTTCCATCGATTTCCACTCCTGCTTAGTTAAGCAGGAGTGGATCGATGGAAATCGAACGGCTTACAACGTGACGCCAAAGCAACGCAATACGGAATTTCCAATTGCTCCGATTGCCTCTTTTGAGAATCAGAGTTCACCCTCCACAAAGAAATTGTATCCGCAGTCTGCTGGCCACGTTGTTTAAACGGTGTAGGTTGAATCCGTTGGGTTGCTTTGCTGGCTCTGTCCGTGAAGATTAAGCGCTGCTCAAAGCTTCTGTATTGGCTTTTTTGAGAATGCGCCACTCATCCGATTCCCATTCTGGCTCTGAACGACAAATAGGCGCGTATTTAACCTCTTTAATGACTCGATGAGTTGTTGATGTAGTACGATCACCTTTTTTCTTCCTAGCCAAACCTAGTAGCTAGCTTTCCAACAGGCTAGCCCGCATAAGAATTCCTGGTGCAAATATACACGCCTTACAGAAAGCGCGTCGAAGCGCTGTGAACACCCGTTAGGGAATGTTTTCTATATACTCAAGAGATCCGCTCCGCAATCACAAACGATAAGTAAATTGGAGATCAGGATACCGGAAAAACTCGCATACCACACCTGATCGTCTCGAAACGAGTACGTTAAGTAGGTCAGGTACATTGCGCTATTACTTATAAACTTGGTCGCTGCCAGAATTCGGCTAGTCTGCTTCAGGGCACACACGGTCTGTCTGTGTCCTAATATATTTTTTATTGTCGTCACAAAAATGCATTAAGACAAGAGTCAAATTCGCACAAGGGAGGAAAACTGAGTAATACTGATCGCCGTCGAATTTTTCATTACGTTTTGAAGCTGATTTATCTCAATTATCTAATTGTGAGAATCTGAATTAGTTTTGTGAATGATGTTTCCTTGATGAATATAGATATGGTAAAGAGTGATCCACTCCCAGTTCCTGATGTGACCCTAATTCACTAATGAGACCAGGCGAAGCCGCTGCAGGCGAACTTTACTTTCCATTGCCCACAACTGTTTTCATTCTTTTCATGGTTTAGCTCTTTTCATGGCTCTTCTTTCCTTCATTTTATTCACTCAGTCTGGATAAGACTTGTGGGACTGCATCAATCAACGAGGTCCACGAGGGTCAACAGTGCGTCTGGCCTATCTCAAGAGCGAGGCCATATTCGGAACTTCCGGGAAGGGGAGAGGATGGGGGAGGATGGGCTGTATTTTGGTTTTTTGTGTTCCGACGATGGCTGCAAGAAGGGTTGTGTTTGACATTTTTAAAGGGTCGTGATCGGGGGAATTTGAAGGGGTAGTGCTGCAACGATGGGAGACGTCTTTGACGTTTTTTTTTTCAACAACTCCGGCGAACACTAGGAGCATGCATAAGAAGGTGAAATCGGAGTTTTTCTCTATTCTATGCATATTTAACCCCCCTTCCGTCACTACTGACCGATCCGGTACTGTTCTCAGTCGCCGATGATGGTACCTCGCTGGTGAGACTAGTACAATACCGCTCACAGAATGCGAAAAAATGACGCTGGTTGATGGATTAATTTATCACAGACCGTCGCACCTCCATAACTCCGTTGAGAATGAATGAAATGAGAGTAGCGTAGCGGTAGCCTTGCTCAAAATCCACAAAATTGAGCCGCATTGATGTCTATCCATTCTACTCCTTATCATCTTCACATGGAAGGAGGGGAATTACGTTCACTCCTTGAGTTCCACACGGTCACATCATGGCAAGCCAATATTGGCTTATGAATTGAAGATGAGCGGTGGCAAATGACGTCGCCACCAGACACTGGAACGAGGAATTACTGACTTGTTCAACGAAACGGCTCCGCATATTCACTATCTATCCATGCAGAGTTCATTACAAATGAAAGTCAAACCCGTGGCGCATTCCAGAAAAAAAGAATGGGCAGCCGCAAATGCATTAGTGTTTTTCACTTGCCATCACAGTTGCTTTTCAAGCTGCAACCAATGCAATTCTTTTGAGCATATCCCGTGGTTAAGCATTGTGGATTGATTTTTCCCTCTAACAGGATAGAGCTCACCTTGAGGCCGATGCCAGACGCAAAGTCCAGACTTTGCGAATCGCGCGATTCGCAAAGTCTGACATCGGCCTGAAGGTGAAAATGTGCCGCCTGAGGGCTCAACGCGTGACGAATGCAGTGGACCTTGTCATTCTACTCAGAGTCGCTGAGCCATTTTTCAAGATATAGCCCTCCAAATTGCAATAACCCTGGGTCGAGAAAGCTCCTTCATCTCTCTTTTCTCTTCTCTCATACTGGTTCCTGTGGCTTTCGATGAAAACCCACCCAGTCCCCAAGAAGAGGCCCCAGCCGAGCGCATTCGGCAATTTCGAACCCTTTTCCTCTCCACTACCGGTCCACTTTGCATCCATGATTTCATTTGTGAGCGATGTGACCATATCGTCTATTAGTGAAATATGCTTCTGCTTAGCTTATTAATTGGATGATTATTTCAGGTATGCTCCTCACTGTGGTCTTGGCGCTTTTCGCCTCCAGTCAAGCAATTCTTTTTCGGAGGAGGAGGGGGTGGAGGGCAACAAAGCAGCTGTTGTTGCAGTTGTGGAACACCTCAACCTGCAAGTTGTGGATGCGGTGTTCAGGTATGGGACAGTCTGAGATAGATAGACAATCAATTAGTCATCAATAGCAATAACTAATAAGTAGCCTATTGTAAAATTATAAAAGTGCAAGTCTCACAATTAGAAAAAAAGGGGTTCTCGAGACGGATTTTTCTGCATATGTAGAGACTTTTCTGTATTTTTCAAAACTGTTTCAATTGAAGAGAATTTATCACGAGAATGCTAAGTTGCGTGCAAAACTTCGATCTCGGCTTTGGCGAAAGTTCTGCCCACAGCTCAGCATTCTTTGATAACTTTCGCAACGCAAACTGCGGCATAAAACAGCACTGAATCAACAAAACAAGTCAAAATTGGTAACATGAAGAGAATTCGCTCGGTGTGAGACACTCTTCCTAATCGTTCTCTAGTTTTCCTCAGTTTTTTATTGTCCTCCTAGTTTAACTCAGAACAGTTTTCCAAAAGCTTAGTAGCCACAGTCCATTTATTCACTTCATCTCATCACCCAGTCTTAATAACGCAAGTGTACAGTAGCGGTAGATAAGAAGTGACTGATACTATTTAATTCTCTGGTTTACATTTTGCGAAAATGGCAAGTGTGTGGCTTACGCCTTGCACCAGACCTCCATCCTCGTCTTCCCCGGGAAATCGCAAAATTTCCAATTCCCACGAAACCATCCATATTTTATTGCAAGCAAATAAACAAAATACGAAAACGGGGTTAACATGCCTGAAAATGAGCCGGTAACAGGTGTGGTGATAGACGCGCGTTTTTTCCACCGCACTGTTCAGAACGCTGATCATTAGCTATGCTTTTAGTTGCATATTGTATACTACAACACTTTCACCGATCCCCTTGAATTTTTATTCAAACCACGGATTACGAATGTTTTTGGACCCAAGGGTCTGTTGGTTGCTTCAATGTAATTTGAAGTCATCGTTCTGACATAGGTTCGGAAAAAAGTGGCCTTGATTGTTACCAGATTAGACCAATGGATAGCTCTGATCACGACGAACCCTTTGGTCTTCATGATTCTACCATCCATACTTTCACTTTCATCTCTAGAAAATTCGTTGAACCATGTGCGACGCTTCCACTTTTATCCTACCTGAGCTATTTCTTATCATAACAGCATGCTCTTGATTGCATGAGTGTTTGTAATTAGATTTTTACTACAAAATTCAAAGTCTAATTGATAACATAATTTTATCCGTTAAATTTTCTTCGCATGCTCTTGAAAGGAAGTTCTCAAGCAATAACGAGTTCAGCTCCGTCAAAAATAAACTGCTTTCAGTGTCCGCCCCCAGCCCCATGCCCAGCATGTGTTCAACAGGTCTGCCCTCCTCCACCAACAGCATACTGTCCTCAAGTTTCACCAGTCTATGTGCAGTCCTGCACAGGAAGCTCATGTGGTACACCCGCCTGCACTGGAAGTAGCTGTGCTAGCGCAGCAGCACCTGCTTGTACTGGAAGCGGATGCGGTGGAGGCGGATCGTCCTGCACTGGAAGTGGATGCGGAGGAGGTGGATCGTCTTGCAGTGGAAGTGGATGTGGAGGAGGAGGATCATCCTGCAGCGGAAGTGGATGCGGAGGAGGCGGTGGAGGATGCCGTGGAAACAATTGCGGTGGAGGTGAGAGATTTCGTACTGCAGACTTTCCTTCTATTTTACCCTCATACTGAAATACGCTGGTGCTCTTAATAATGTTAAAATTCTAAGCTGCTTGTCGTAACTTCAGTAGGTCAGCGATCGAGAGCATAGCTTTCACAATTTTTTGTAAAAGTACAATGCGCTAAGACGGTCCGCGAAACCATGAGGGGTTTCCATGCCGCTTTGTGCCCTCCCTTTTGCAACTGAATCTTTCCAAGCTGAATTTCCACTACGAATGGCTGATAAAGTATACGAAATGAATGTGGCCCGGAATATACAGATTCACTAGGGAATGACCTTTATGCTATTGCCAAAGAGCGTTTTGGCTGTTTTGAGAGCCAAATACAGCTGGTAGGGTAGCATATGACCCCACAGGATGAGAACACTGATTGGATAGCACAGATCCGATTCGAGACTCACCTGAAGCGAAGGACTTGTGTTAACAAGAGTTCAGCATCCTGGGATAATTTACCGCCAGAACAGCGACGCTCAGAGCAAAGCAAAACAAAACAAAAGTTGGCACTATCGTAAGACGTTGGCGTCCTCTAGGAGTAAGCCCAGAAGAGAGCAGAGACTCGAGAAAAGGGAGAACCGCTCACGCACCCTACACTCCCTGCTCCCCTCCCCTCCTCCCTTTTTGCTCAGCATAGCTCCAACAAAAAGCACTCTCTATTTCAGAAAATGAAGAGAGCGTCGAGTACAGACCACACATCACAAGTGACGACGGCAAGAAAAAGAAGCCACGTTGTTCTTGGCCGTCGTCACTTGTGGTGTGTGGTCTGCAGTCGACGCTTTTCGTTTTCCAAAATGCTGGAAAATATCGGGATTTGATACGGGCTGCGTCTAATAATGCTGGAACTTTGTCATCTTTCTGAATAGGATTATGTGACGGAAATGTGAAACAACCATCCCCATAAATGCCCGCATAACTTCGAAGGTTACCGTAACGACGCTGATGTGCCCAAAACACTTCCCGCCGTGAACCGAACCTAAACTGCGTTGCTTACCGAATAGCTGGGCTGCCGTTACACCGCCGAGGCCATGCTTTCCAAGGCGGAGAAGGTAGAGGCGATCAGTGGTGCCGGGCCGAAGGAAGAATCATGAGAAAGACTCGAAACTCGAGAATTTGGACAGCTCCCGGCGAGTGGCTAGCCAGTTGACGCGGATGGGCGTGCCATGTCGATAGCGCCGCGGGTAGGGCCATGCTGGGTCGCGGCACAAGCTCGCGAATTGCGTGTCGGTCAGTACCCTTAGTGGGTTCACCTCTCTTCCTATTAGGTAAGCTTTCCTTCTTCGACCTTCGACCTCATCGGGGAATCCTCCTTTGAGCCTCCCAATTTACGGAACCCCAACAACTTTGCCATTAAATTTTTGCTATTACAAATAATAATATCATACATAGTACGTAAGACCGACACACAAGTTCAATTCAATTTAAAATCGCTTTTTTTTTTTGCTCGAAGGATTGTCCTCATCAGACGAAGAATTGCCCTTTTCTTGTGAGAAATGAAGAATGCATTTCAGGAGGAGGTGGAGGAGGATATGCGACATCATCTGGAGGCGGTGGAGGGTATGCATCATCAGGCGGTGGATACGGTGGCAG